>JAGWEN010000260.1:0-114885 GCA_018703685.1 Orius laevigatus
TGAAGAAAATTTCGGGTTTTAAAAATGTAGATTCTGAGGTTTTTTGACGAAAAATTGGCTCTTTCACGTTGACTTAGAGGTTTTTGACAAAATTTTGACTCTTAAAACCTCGATTTTGAGATTTTTGGCGAAAAAAGGCTCTTAAAACTTCGATTCTGAGGTTTTTGGACGAAAATTGGGCTTTAAAAATGTTGGTTTTATAGTGTTTGACGAAAATTTGGCTCTTGAAACCTTGAGGTTTTTGACGAAAAATGTCTCTTAAAACTTTGATTTTGAGGTTTTTGGACGCAAATTGGGCTTAACAATTAATATTGATTTTGAGGTTTTTGACGAAAATTTGGCTCTTGAAAACTTCATTTTGAGACTTTTGACGAAAAATGTCTCTTAAAACTTTGATTTTGAGGTTTTTGACTAAAAATGTCTCTTAAAACTTTGATTTTGAAGTTTTTGAACGAAAATTATGCTTTAAAAATGTTGATAATGAGGTTTTTGACGATAATTTGGCTCTTGAAACCTTGATTTTGAGGTTTTTGACGGAAATTAGTTTTAACCAATGTTGATTTTGAGGTTTCAGACGAAAAATTGGCTCTTAAAATGTCGATTTTTGATGAAAACTACGCTTAAAATATTATGTTCAGAAAGAAAAAAAAACTTAATTTTTAGGGGATATTTGAAAAAGACCAAAAAATCTTGAGGCCAGTTTGGGAACCACTGGGCAGTGGTTCCCAACCCTAGATTGATCAGGGACCCAATGGGCCTCCCTCCCCTTATTGCTGATCTTATTTTTGTTTAATTTTTATAAGTTCAAGACCATTCTGTGGAAGGAAATATTTTAAATTAAAAGGACCAGAAGGGATTATGTCTCCCCCACTCCCCCCTTTCTTGGGCTACGTAATCCCGTACAATTGGAAACCTCGTAATTGTAGGTAATGGGAGACTTGAGGCTGAGTAGTTCAAATTGATGCCGGCCTTCTCCCTTTTCCCCCCGAAACCAATCTATAGCAATCTAAAAGTCTTCATTAACATCTAAATACGTTTTAACGAGCTATTGAAATAAAGAATTTTCTTTTTATTCAAAAAATCTTGGGTTGAAAGTTCTAAATTGGAAACTTCATTTTTTCTTGAAAAACAAATGCAAAAAGACCTTAAAAGTGAGATATTTAATTTCGAGATCGATCCCATGGGAGCCAACAAAATTTTTTATTACAGTTCACTGTTGGGAAACACTTGTAACTTTTCGAACCTTGGAGCCCTCTTATAAATTCCGAGCACGGGGTCCTCTAATGCAAAACAGGGGAACACTTCCCTTCCTATGAAAATAGCCCCCTTTCCCCTTCTTTTCGATCCTTTCTACCCAATCGCAATATTTTCATACCGAAAATTATTTCAGACTCAATTAATAGCTCATTGAGTTTAGCTGAGGGAAAAACATAATTAAATCAAAATGTTGAAGTATGTTAATTATAGACTTCCCTCCCTTTTCTATAGTTTTCCACCCTCCGAGGACGTTTCAATTGTTCCTTTTCTTTAATTAGTCTCCAGAAAAGGGGCTTTCCCTGAGAATATTCCAGTTTCAAAAAGGGGTTGTTTTTATGGTAGATTTCACCCTCCAATTTTCTTGATGTTTTAATGAAAATCATCAATCCATTGAAAATTGGACGCAGGCGGCGATTATAATTAAGTCTTTAAAATCCACTCCCAAGGCTTTTAACCTTTCTCGCTTTATTTAGATCAATAAAACCTTAAAATCTAATGAATAAAATCACCATTTGAAATTTTCATAGCCGAAAAATTTACGATTTTTCCTTCTTCGGAAAAGTCTTTTTATTTTATTTTTAAGTTTAATTTTTAAAAGAAAAGAAAAAAAATCTTTTCAGAGGTATAAGATTACGTTAAGTTTCCCTAAAGCGGATTTCGGATTAGATTCGAACCTCCCACCCTTTTCACTTAACCCTTAAAACTTCCTAACTTCTTTTCAAGATCAAGAAAATCAAGATACATATTATTTTAATTTTATAAGAGAAATCGTTTTATCCGAAGATAGGTTACAAACGAAAATTGAATTTTTATTTGAAGAGTTTAAAAAGTTCTGGTCTGGTAGTTATGAAAGTAGAACTCCATAAACGGGAGCATTCTCAAAAAGTGGCTTCTCCTACACGGTAAATTATGCAGTGAAGGTTGGTTGTTTTCTACCAAAATGTCCATTTTTGGGGGAGGCGGAACGCCGAAATTCGATGGTGGTTCGGACATCTTCCAGGCTGCTTTGGACCCCTTTTAGACTGTTTTGGGCCCCTTCTAGACTGGTTTTGACTTCTTCTAAACTGGTTTTACCCCCACTAGACTGGTTTTGGTCCATTCTAAACTGGTTTTACTCCTTCCAGACTGGTTTTGGTCCATTCTAGGCTGGTTTTACCCCTAATAGACTGGTTTTGGTCCATTCTAGGCTGGTTTTATTCCTTACAGACTGGTTTTGGTCCATTCTAGGCTGGTTTTACCCCTTATAGACTGGTTTTGGTCCATTCTAGGCTGGCTTTACCCCTAATAGACTGGTTTTACCCCTTCTAGACTGGTTTCACCCCTTCTAGACTGGTACTGGTACATTCTAGACTGGTTTTACCCCTTCTAGACTGGTTCTGGATCTATCTAGAGTGGTTTGGACCCCTTCTAAATTCTTTTGACCACTTCTAGATTGGTTAGGGTTTTGGCCCATTCTAGGCTGATTTTACCCCTTATAGACTGGTTTTGCTCCATTCTAGGCTGGTTTTACCCCTTATAGACTGGTTTTGCTCCATTCTAGGCTGGTTTTACCCCTTATAGACTGGTTTTGCTCCATTCTAGGCTGGCTTTACCCCTTGTATACTTGTTTTGGTCCATTCTATACTGGTTTTACTCCTAATAGACTGATTTTGGTCAATTTTAGACTGGTTTTGGTCAATTTTAGACTGGTTTTGGTCAATTTTAGACTGGTTTTGGTCCATTTTAGACTGGTTTTGGTCCATTTTAGACTGGTTTTACCCTTTCTAGACTGGTACTGGTACATTCTAGACTGGTTTTACCCCTTCTAGACTGGTTTTGGTCCATTCTAGGCTGGCTTTACCCCTAATAGACTGGTTTTACCCCTTCTAGACTGGTTTCACCCCTTCTAGACTGGTACTGGTACATTCTAGACTGGTTTTACCCCTTCTAGACTGGTTCTGGATCTATCTAGAGTGGTTTGGACCCCTTCTAAATTCGTTTGACCACTTTCTAGATTGTTAGGGTTTTGGCCCATTCTAGGCTGATTTTACCCCTTATAGACTGGTTTTGCTCCATTCTAGCTGGTTTTACCCTTATAGACTGTTTTGGTCCATTCTAGGCTGGTTTTTACTAAGATGTTTTGTCATTCTAGCTGTTTTACCCCTTATAGACTGGTTTTGCGTCCATTCTAGGCTGGCTTTACCCCTTGTAACTGTTTTGGTCTTCTATACTGTTTTACTCCTATAGACTGATTTTGGTCAATTTTAGACTGGTTTTGGTCAATTTTAGACTGGTTTTGGTCCATTTTAGACTGGTTTTGGTCCATTTTAGACTGGTTTTACCCCTTCTAGACTGGTTTCACCCCTTCTAGACTGGTACTGGTACATTCTAGACTGGTTTTACCCCTTCTAGACTGGTTCTGGATCTATCTAGAGTGGTTTGGACCCCTTCTAAATTCTTTTGACCCCTTCTAGATTGGTTCCTTTTAGTGAGGGCCCCACTATAACATAGTTTAAACACTTTTAGATCATTTTAAACCCTCTTGGAAAGTTCCAAGACCATATTTTAGACCGTTTGGTCCGGGCTAACGGTCCAGAAGGTATCTCTACGGTACTCTATGCTAAGTGGATTTCGACACTTATTGTGAGGACCATTATAGACGAAAATCTAGCATCATTTTTGAATAGAATTGACCTTTCTGGTTTAAAAAATTTTATTTGAAGTTGTTTTTCTCCTTAAATAAAATGTAATCCGATAATATTTTTCGCGAAGTAAGAAGGCCTAGATAAGTAGGTCGGATCGTGTGAAAAGGGAACGGCGGAAGGTCGTCGAAAAGGGGGGAGGTTGGCCCTTTTTGAAGAGGATCGTTGAAAAGGTTGATAGTATAAGTGGTAAGTAAGCTGGATATGAGATAACGCCCTACTCGCTTGATGGATGTCTTCAGTCTCCCAGTTTCACCCTCTTTTTCCTCTCTCTCTTTTCCTCCCACATTTTCCTACTTCAAGTCTTTTTTTATGTCAAATAACAAAAGCACTCGTATGTCCCATTGTTTTCTTTAATTGAATTCCTTAAGAAAAATATCACTAAACAAGGTTTTTCGATTCAATTAGGACTGGAAGAAAAAATTGTCGACCATAAAGAGGTTTTAATTTCATAATAAATATTTATAAACGGATTTCCCGAGGGCGACATTGAGAGGCCCGATTTTAATTACGTGGTCGCTATGACAACAGAGTCTCTGTTCGGCTTACAACTTGAAGGAGAATAATGGTTTAATCCTTGACAAAACCTAAAGTCTCCGAGCGTAAACCATGAGAGTCTAAAACGCTTTACAAAACCTTTAATTATGCCCACGTTTTTAAAATTTTCGCCCTATTTTTGCACTCTTTTATCGATTCTGCCCTTTTATAAGGAGAGACGGGAAAAACTCAGACAAAAGAAGATTCACGGTTGACATGGGACGAGATAATGATTATCTCCGGATTTAACACGCCGTTGAATTTCAATCGAATACGAATTATCGGAGAACAGTTAGTTTGGGGAAACCGAAGGGGTTTTGACCTTTAAACCCACAGGAAGAAGGGGAATTTAACTTTTCCAACTCCCTCAAAAAATTGAAATTTTTCATTTTTTCAAAAAACTTGAAGGTACCAAAGAGATTGAACTTCAAATTATACTTGAATAGCCCCCTCGTGAACATCCACCACCATACAAAATTTTTCAAGCAAAAAAGTTGAATTTAGGGGATAATTCTCATCTTTGCTAACGAGTAGGTTTCGTGCTTGGTTTTTCCGAACATATGATCCCTCATAAAATAAGGAGAGAAAAAAAAACCCTCATAGAGAGAAAATTCGATTAAAGATGAAAAACTGAAAGGTAATTTATTGTATGGTTTGAAAAAGTTCTTGGCCCTTGGTCTTTAGGGGGTTTATTGGGACCAGGGAAGTATGCGGAGGTGATGGGAGGTGGAATTGAACACTTGGTTTTTGTGGAAAGATATATTTTGTTTGAAGGATAGGGCAGGTCATTGGAGAGTGGGGAGGTGGGGGAGGGTCAATGAGGGTAGGGGAGGTTATAAGATTGTGATATGAGAAAAGGATACGCACAGTAAAAAGGAGTATGTTATTTATTTTGGAGATTTGAGACTCCCTTGGAGCTCGTGGGATTGATAGTTCCCGAGTTACGGCCGATTTTTTAATGGAAACACTCTAAATGACCTAGAAGGGGAAAAAAATAACCAAAGAACGTCGATAAATCATTTTTAGGAATTTTTTATTCCGACCCTTCAAATCGGAGCGTGAGAGGGGAAGCATGTGATGGCAATTAAGGGACGTCGGGAGAGAGAGTGAAAACAAATCAATTTAAAGAAACGAGAAGATAAAAAACGTTTACGGAGAGTTTTGTTTTACGAGGAGGAAGGGAAATGTGAAAGGGAGGGGGTGGGGGGAGGGCGAATAAGGCCACCTGGGGCCCCTCCGACCGGAATTTGTCTCGTGTCTCGTTCGACGCCCTTAACAATTTAGCCCGACCGATTAATATCCAGACAATAAAACTAAGCATAGAAGGGGAGAGATTACACTTAACCCACAGGGGTGAATAGTTTCACCAATAATTTTAACTGAACAACAAAACAAGAGTCAAATCGTGAATCTTGAGTAGATTGGTTCTACGCCGCGCCAGGAGGAGGAGTAAATGAGGAGTCAATGCTGACGTCAGCCTCCTCATTGACTCCTCCTCCTGGCGTAGGACTCGCCTTTATATTTAACTACTATATTGACATAAAATACAAAAGAAATAGTGTGATATGGAAAAGGAAACACCTTTTTTTGAAATCTGGGCTCCTCAGATCCTCTCCACCAAACCTCCATCTCCAAGCTACGTAACCCATAAAATCTTCTTGCCTTCCACCGTCCAGGATCCTCTTCCACCTCCCATCACCTCCTCTACCCTCCTTGACCCTCCCCCACCTCACAAACCCTCTGCCATCACCTGCTCTCTACCCTCCTTGCACCCCTCCCACACCTCCCATGCACTCTCCCATCACCTCGCCTACCCCCTTGATCCTCCCCACACCTTGTGTTTCACATTAAGTAGAGTGAAAAAGAAGAATTTTAAAAATTGGCCGTTTCGCTTGATTTTCAGAAGAGAAAAAATCCTAAAATGATTTATTGACTAGGTTGGATATTCATAACACGAGGTATTTTTCTCTTTTTCCATCCCGATCACGGATATTGAGGTATATTGAAGTACTGGAGCAGAAGCCGCTACAATAAAATGACATTCCGATTCCTTTTTCCCAAGGATTTTTTTCCCCCTCCATCACCATACATCACACGTTACGATTCGACAACACATTTTATTCGAATCTTGTTTTATTGAAAACGAAATTATGGTAAAAAGCGTCTCAAAAATGAAAATGAACGAGAAAAAAAGTCCATCTGATAAAGTAATTTTCAAGGATGAGAAGATTACCCCCTCCGCCATCTCGGCGAAAACCATCACCTTCTCTTTAGCTGGAAATGGAAAGATGGAAATTACTGCCCTTGGATAAATCGGTTTTTTCAAATTAGCCTGAGAGGTTATTTCCAAGCTTTGCTGAAACATATGATCTAGCTGGAAAATCAATTTTCAAATGAGGAAATGATGATAGAAAATGGTTTTTAAAACGATTTGGCGTAGTGGAGGCTTTGAGCTGTTGGTGTGACTCAGAGCCGGAAGGGTTGATTTATATTGCTATTAGTATAACCGCAGACTATATTACATTTCGCCCAGAAATTGTCGGCTTCTAATTCTATTTGGCCACTTAAAAGCGGGTCCGCCACTCGTTCTCTCCAATTATTGCGGGGGGATCAATCATTTCCACCCTTGCGCGCACCCTGAATCCATTCCTTCTCAGCTCACTGACTTGTTGATTCGTCTATGACTCAGGGAAAAGGCGGAATTCCGGCTAGGACCACTTGGGAAATTTAACTAAAACCTACGTCGGATAATGCGATTGATCAAAATAAAAGTCACTGTTCTTGATTTATGGGTACAGCTACGCCTAAAAGGTTAAGTTGAGGGAAAATGCCTAAAACCAAATATTTTGAACATATTTTGACAAAATCAGTTCCGACACTCTCCCATCACCTCCCCTACCCTCCTGGACCCTTCACACTCTCATCACTCTCCCATGACTTCTCCTACCATGCTTGCCCCTACTCCCACCTCCCTCAACATTAAGCCACCTCCCACCACTCTCCCATCACTTTTCCCACCCTGCTTGACCCTTCCCCACTCTACTCCCACCTCCCCAAACATTCCACCATCTGCTAACACTCTCCCTCCTTTACCCTCCAGAACCCTCTCTCATCACGTACAGTCCATTTCTTGTTTTTTGTCTTCCATTTCTTGACATAAGCAGTCTCGCGAGGTAGGACAGGAGGACAGAATTGAAAATAAGGCTAGAAATAGATCCGAAAGCGTCTTTGTTTATTTTTTGGTTTTTTAAAAATAAGGGAGCGGAAATTTCGAAGTTTAATATTCTCCTCTTTCCGACTCCTTTAGGTAAAGGGGAAAGGTTATTTTACATAATAGCGACTACAAATGCATGAGTGCAATTTTTACCGCGCGTAGGGTATCATTCCGAGTTATTTCCCTGGGAAATGGCTCTAATAAAAATTCAACTATTCATACGTGAGAGTATGACGAAAAAGGGGTTGAATATGTCGACCCCCGCGACGTATATTCCGAATTTCGTCCGCGTAGGTGAACGAAAAAGGGGAAAAACCTATTAAAAAGGAAAAAGTGAAAATTTCGTAACTCACTCAAAAGGGGTTTATGGTTAATCCGAATGTAGTCGATTAAACGAGGGAGTTTCGCGAGCGGTGTTTGTTTTAACTTTAAGGAACACATCTGGAAGATAGACAAAGGGGAAAGCGAGATTAGGGAAGCCGGATAAAGTTGCAAAGTCACGCCACAGTTGCGAAAAGGAGCCCGTTTCCGAACTAACTTCTTTTTTCCCTCCTCCCTTTCTCATTCTTTTCAAAACTATATTCCGCACTTCCGGTTTTTACGCGAAGCCCGCTTTTTACACCCGGAGGCGCAATCAGAGACGACGAAAAGTTGTCGCCGGCAAAGAAAATTTCAAAGCGGACTTGGGAAATTTTAGAAAACTAAATAATGTCAAAAAATACAGAAAGCTTCGCTAGACTTTGATTTGAAAAGGTGGTGGTAGTACAGAAGAATGGACTCCTGGTGGCTGGCTTTGCTACATATTCGACCACCACTGGAGTAGTTCCCCTCCATCACTAACTATCCCTAACCATGACCTCCATTCCCCGCCTACCTGTCTCGCTATACTGTACCCCTAACTACTGGTCTGCTTGGCCAGTATAGACCGATTGTCATTTCAACCCAACGATCGTTCTTTGACCCTTTAGAGGAATCGTGAAGCACAGCTAATGCCCTCCAAACCCCACAGAATCCCTGTATTAGACAATTTTCGGACACTATTAGTCTGAGCGTATAAAAACGTCATCCCCCCCTTAAAACATGTTCAAGATTAGGTATTATTAATCCAACTCTCATTTCTCTTCCCTCATTCGTCTTCCGTTTTTATGAGAAATAACGCTCTCTCGGACGTTCCAGACAGATGACTCCATTTTATTATTTTACATAATACTTGGCTCCTCTTTTTGAACAATTTTTCAGATTATAACCATAAGTTTGAGTGTAAACTATGATTATTAAGTCTGGTGAAAATCCCCTCGGGCGGCCCTTTTTACGATCTCGTATAAAATCTGCGCCGTAAAATTAGTTAACCCTTCCGGGGGCCCTTTTTAGCCTCGGGAATATGAACATTTTAAACCCCCCTCTTGATGATTAACTAATAAATTTCGTTCTATATTCGATTATAGTCTTACTTTATAGTCTATTTGAATAATCAATTTGAAACGGTTTCTGTAATTAAACTCGAGAATTGTACACCCCCCTCCTTTTTTTAGCTCTTTTTTTCTACTTACTCTGCAGAACGAGGAATGCCACTTTTAAATTAGTTTTTCCTCTTCCAAATAAAAAAAAAGTAAAAAAGGGAGAGCCTCCGCGACTGGAATGGAGGTAAACATTTATTTCCTAACTAGACAAAACAAGGGGGAGTGGGTAAAAAAAGGGAAATTAGCAAAATAATAATTTCTTCTTTTACATAATGGATCTTTAAGTTTAAATTGCTTTTTAAAACACGTTAAAGGTCTGGTCTGGCACTTATGGAAGTGGAAATCCCAAAATGGAAACTTTCTCAAAAAGTGGTCTCCTAAGGCCCTGCCCAAAAAGTGGGAATTTAGTGAAGATATGCTTCCAAAATAGCTAATAAACATGAATTTAAAAGTCCTAGCTAAAATTCAAGCAACCATCCCCTGAGGGTGTGGACATGAAAGCACCATCCTGAAAGTGTCTTTCTCGTCAAAAATGGTCAAAATAAACCAAAAAGTTCACAATCTGGTTGGTCCTTTGTGTTCCCTAATGGAAGTGCAAGGGGGGTTGTGATGCCTTAGGAATAACCGATCCATCATTTTAAAAAAAATAATGGCAAGCCGGTAATAGTTAAAATATGTCCGGATACCGGAACTAATTTTCAATTTTCGGCGGTAATCTTTAGAAACGCTTCCATTCTTTTGAATTATGGAGAGCAATTTACCTGATGCAAAGGGAAAAGGGGAAAAATGGTGGTTGGGACGGGTAAGGGGCCAATCATATTTAGGAAAATAAACAAGGAGGGACGTTCCCGTGTCACCTGAACAAATGTTTAGGTTCCCGGTGAAAACTCAATATTCCCCCCCCCCTCCCCCACCATCCTCACCCTTACCCCGTCATCGCCGTCGCCCACCTGCCACGCGGGCCGTCCGTAATCAAAAAATTGTTTTTTCTTCATAAAAGACGTAGAGAGAAAACCTACGGATTTCAAACAAAATGTTGAATTTTAATGCAATTTTTTTAAAACCTATATTTTCGTGATCTCAGAGCGTCCTGATCACGAATACATAGGCCGCTAACCTGGGGTAAAAAGGGTACCAACCTGGGGTAAAATGGGTACTAATCTGGGGTAAAATGGGTAGGCACCTACCTGGGGTAAAAAGGGTAACAACCTGGGGTAAAGTGGGTACCAATCTGGGGTAAACGGGGTACAAAATTGGGGTAAAAGAGGTACCAACCTGGGGTAAATGGGTACTTACCAACCTGGGGTAAAATGGGTACCAACCTTGGGTAAAGTGCGTACCAATCTGGGGTAAAAGAGATACAAAAGTAGGGTAAAAGAGCTACCAACCTGGGATAAAAAGGGTACCATCCTAGGGGTTAAATTGGTACCAAACTGGGGTAAAGTGGGTACCAATCTGGGGTAAAAGAGGTACCAACCTGGGGTAAAAGAGGTACCAACCTGGGGTAAAAGAGGTACCAACCTAGGGTAAAAGAGGTACCAATCTGGGGTAAAAGAGGTACCAACCTGGGGTAAAAGAGGTACCAAACTGGGGGAAAAGAGGTACCAACCTAGGGTAAAATGGGTACCAATCTGGGGTAAAAGAGGTACCAACCTGGGGTAAAGTGCGTTACAATCTGGGGTAAAAGGGGTACAAAAGTAGGGTAAAAGAGCTACCAACCTGGGATAAAAAGGGTACCATCCTAGGGGTTAAATTGGTACCAAACTGGGGTAAAAGAGGTAAAAACCTGAGGTAAAATGGGTACTTACCAACCTGGGTTACAATGGGTACCAACCTAGGGTAAAATTGGTACCAATCTGGGATAAAGTGGGTACCAATCTGGGGTAAAAGAGATACAAAAGTGGGGTGAAAGGGGTACAAAAGTGGGGTAAAAGAGGTACCAACGTGGGGTAAAATGGGTACTTACCAACCTGGGGTAAAAGAGGTACATCTCAATTCTTTGAGATTCTCAAAGAACCCTGCCTCCCATGGACCACCAATTTCCCCTCCCAGCCCCCATTACACCCAAGTTAACAACATTATTCTTTAACTCCCATAATATGCCTGATTCTTACTTATTTTATACTTATTTCAAGTCTTTTTTAAATTTTTCGGTTCTCAAAAAGAATACTAAAGAAAAGGAGGGAAAAAATTAAATTACGTCCTATCGCGTTACAATGCTTTTAAGCCAATTTCAGATGACGAGGGATGAAATCAAGGAGGGGTGGGATGTTGTTCTCTAATAAAATAATTTACGCCACCATATTATAGTTCATCAGGGTTTCAGGGGGGTGTAAAATAACGGAAAAGGGGCGAGGGAGGCGAAGATCGTGTTAAAAGGGAATAATTCGTCAAAGGGAGAAGGGACTTTCACACTGGAACGCTTCCAAAAAGACAATGAGTCAGAAATCGCTTTCCAGGGGATGAATATTAAAATAATCCTCATGAATTTTATTTTTTCCCCTTTCCTCTTTTCCCTTTCGATTGTATCGGAAATTTATTAATCTCAGATTTGGAAAATCCTCTTTGTGTTGGATATTATTACATGAGAGGATTATTGGTTTTGAAACCCTAGTCCGAGAGAAAATGGGACCGATTGAGAGATATTTCGTTTAAAATGTTCGTATGGGGATAAAGGATGTAAATCCGTTGAGTAAAACGTGAAGAAAATAAATAAATAGAAGGGCCTCGTTATAACACCTCAAGTATTTCCCATTCTGAAACTTCGTTATTTTTTCTATTTTTTCCCCCGGCTTTTCAGCTCCAATTTTAGCTTTGATTTTAGTGAAGTCACTAACAGGCTTGCCTGGTACCATATAGGTGGTCGTCTAGTAAATGATAATGAATTTACCTGGATGTAAGAAAACTCCACGAACACAAAGACCAAATATTCCTCCCAACATCCCCCACCCTCCCATCACTTCCCCTATTCCCATTCAACCCCCATCTTTCTATCACTTCCTCCATCTCTCCCTTACATCTCCCATCTCATAGTCCAACATTTCCCCACATCTCCTACCCTCCCATCACTTCCCCAACTTTCCTATACATTTCCCACCTTCCCATCACTTCCCCCTACTTCCCACCACATACCCTACCTTTTCATCACTTCCCCCCACATCTCTTATTCTCTAATCACTTCACCCAACATTCCCCCACATCTTCCTTCCTCCCATTACTTCTCTTAACTCCCCGCCCCACATCTTTCATTCTCCAATCACTTCACCCAACTTTCCCAAATATTTTTCGCCTTCCTATCACTTCCTCACAATTCCCCCTCCCCCATCTCATTCTCGCATCACTTCACCCAACTTTCTCACAAGTTTTTCATCTTTCCATCACTTCGTCAAATTTCCCTTCAAATCTTTTATGTAGAACGGTTTTCGACCTTTTTAAACATTATTTTAGGATTTTAACTTTTTAAGGAACGTTTTAGGACTTTTAGAATTTTAGGTTTTTCAAACAATTTTAGAACGTTTGCAGACTTTATTTCATGTAGTTCATTTGGATTTAAAGCAGGTTTTAGACCTGTTTAAACATTATTTTAGGATTATAACTTTTTAAGTATTCAAGGAACGTTTTAGATCTTTTGGATTTACATATTCTCCAATCACTTCACCCAACCATCACTTTGGCTTACATCTCATACCCTCACATCACTTCACCCTACTCTCCCCAAATACCCCACCCTTTCACCACTTCCCCCAACTCCCTTCCTACATCCCCACCCTTAATCGCTTCCCCCAACTTTCCCTCATATTTTTCACTTCCTCCAATTTCACCCTCCCAACATTTTCCTCAACCCTCCATCGTCATAACACCTCAAGTATTTCCCATTTTTTCATAATTTTTTCGTACTTTTCCACCTCATTTTTAGTAAAGCCACAAAAAGGTCATAATCATTAGAGATTCTCGTCTAATAAATATCCATGAATTGACCTGGATGTAGCGAAAACTCGTGAAGAGCGAATATATTAATTTTTTGTGGTTTAATGACTCCTTTACGTGGAATAACGTCTGGAATGATGAGACCCTCGCCATTCGAGAATCTCGAAAATCTAACATCGGAAAGCTCGCGTGCCGGATTGAGACGTTAATAAGCTTCTTGTTTACATTCGAACGCTTTACCGTAAATCATACAGGAAAAGTACAAGGCGATTTGAGGGTTCAATAAACAAATTAGCATGTCGCAAATATTTGATTTAGGCTATATCGATTCGAGGGGTGAAAATATTATGAAATCCTTTTTTTTTCTCTCACTTTTGCCGGATGTTTGAGGGGTTGCATGAGAGGGGCCCATCAGCGGATTGATTTGCCGACAATGGGGCTCCCGGCGTATCACCTCCTATTGACAAACTAATAGCCTACCCCCCGGGCCCTTCCATTCCCCTCCGTGGCCTCTTTTTCATCCCTCTTTCCGCTAACTTCCTTCCCACCCCTTTAAGTTAAATCCCCTGGAAAGAAATCAACTCGTGAACCAGGATCTCATTAGCCTTCGTAATTGCCTCAACAACGACTTCCTCTTTTTTAACACTTTCGTTTATTTTGAAAGGGTTCTCAGACATTTAAATTTTTGTTATAAATCAAGTCCGAAAACGTGTCTTCTAAGCTATTCCATGCTTTTTGACTTGGATTCTGGACGTGCACAAAAAAACGCTAATGGTCTTGTTTGTTATTAATACAAGTCCACCCTTTCTCCCATGAGATAACCTGCCATGACGTATGCAAATTGGACTTTATTATTCATGTATCACAACGTTTTTATGAACTTGTGTTAAACTTGTCTCGGACTTTTCAAAAGTTACACAATCACTAAAAAAAAGTCAAAACTCGACTTTCTAGATAGATTTAAAAAATTCTTTTTTTGAAGATTAAGATAAATAACATGAAATTTTGTGTTTTTGGGATGTTTTCGATGGTTTGAATCAAATCCTTTTTTCAGCGTCGGTTGACAATCGTTGGCTTTTTGTGGTTTAAAAGAGCGATTACTGTGTTCGGAGACAATAGAGAAGAGTAATCATCGTTTTCAGGTGGAACACTGAGAAAAACAAACACAACATGAGTTTACACAGAATGAGTGGGTGGAGGGGGGACCCCTTTCCATAGTGATGGAATGAAAACACAAACTCCTACCTTGGCTATAGACTACCCAACTAAAACCCAACCCACGATCGACCAATCAGTTTAACTCCGAACGCAAACACAGACCGCGGGAATCCGCAAGCATTGGACGTTATTGTTCCGCTTTCTGTTTTTATTACTTCGCAAATTAAGGAAACCGAAAGAGAAAATTATATTTTATACGAGGTTATCGAAGTCCGAACTACCAAGTGGATGCCAACAGAGAAAACCTGGAAATTCAAAAAAAATTTAAGATCGAAACATGACATTCATCATCCAAATAACAGCATTTTCCATCACCCAAAATCAAAGTATTTGGTCCTTCATTGACGAGATCCAGAGAGACACTTTTAGATGGATTTTGACATTCTGTTGACGAAAAAGACACTTTTTAGATAGACTTTGACCTTTATTGACGACCTCCTTTAGGGGAATATTGACCTTTTATTGACGAGATAGAAACTTTTTGTAGATTTTGACCTTACTTTTGATATGAATATTGACCATTTATTGACGAGAAAAACCCACTTGGTGGGGGGTGAACTTTTATTGACGACAAAATAGTATTTTGTGAAAATACCATATATTTTTATTGAAAATACCAATATTAGGGGTTGATCTTTTATTTTCGACATAGACACTTTTTAGATAGACTTTGACCTTTATTGACGACCTCCTTTAAGGGAATATTGACCTTTATTGACGTGATATAAACTTTTTGTAGATTTTGACCTTACTTTTGATGTGAATATTGACCATTTATTGACGAGAAAAACCCACCTGGAGGGGGTGAACTTTTATTGACGACAAAATAGTATTTTGTGAAAATACCATCTTTTTTGGTGATCTTTTTTTGGCGAAAAAAACCACTTTTTAGGATGTTGAAATTTTATTGACGACATAGACACTTTTAAGGGGAACATTGACCTTTTAGATGTGGAGACATTTTTGAAGTGATTATTGACCTTTTACGACAAAAAACCAATTTTTTGGCGGAGGGGGGGGATGCTGAACGTTTATTGACGACAAAATACACTTTTTGGGGGGATTTTGAAATTTTATTGAAGAAATAGAAACTTTTTAAGCGAATATTGACCTTTTATTGACCCTAGACCCTGGGGGGGGTGACCTTTTATTGACGACATAGACACTTTTTAGGGGAATATTGACCTTTTTTGGATTAACGAGACAATTTTGATGTGAATATTGACCTTTTATTGACGACAAAATACGAATATTTGGGGGAGGGGTTGATATTTTATTGACCCCAAAAACCAATTTTAAAGGGGATGTTGAAATTTTATTGACGACATTGACACTTTTAAGGGGAACATTGACCTTTTATTGACCATAGACACTATTTAGACTGATTTGGACCTTCTATTGACGAGAGCGACAAGAGGATTCGGACCTGATTATTTTCCTTCAATTTTTTGATTTTGACCAAGTGAAAGAGAATTTTGGGGAGAAGTTTCTGAGAGGAGTAGAGGGTAACAATTGGGACAGTTGGAGGTGGGCGATCGAGGGAATTGTGGAAAAATTTGGGTAATTTATGGGAGTTAAAGTCATAAGGTAGCTGGAACTGGTTTTTACAGCTACAGAAGCAGCAGAGGCATCAGGTAGGTGAAAGATTGTTGGGGGAAATAAATAAAATCCTTCAGCAATTATCGATGCTTCAGCAATTGTCAATGCAATTTTTTCGTGCCTACAGATTGTGAGGGCTTCTGATGGTTAGTAATTAGGAAAGATATCACCGGTGACTCCCTTTTAATGAAAATTGATTGTTCTTTATTTGGATACTTAATCGCATCGGGGTGAAGGCGGTATCTCACTTACGGTAGGGAGGACATAGGATTTCCATAATTTGATATTATGCAGATCCCGTCAAGTTGTTGAAGGGTCCTTCTGGAAGGCGAAACTGACAACCGCTTATGGTATCAAAAGCGGGTCGTGAGCTGTTCGGTAAAGGGTAAGCGGGGGGAGGGGGGTTTGGCTGGGAGGAGTATGGGAAAACGGAGAATATGGGAACAATACACTCCTTTCATATAAGCCTTACCCCGCCCACGCTCTTCTCCTTCCTTGAGACCTTCCCTGACATTATTCCGAATTAATTAAATTTAAGACGAAAACGGCCTCCAGACAAATAACAACGAAAGTTTATACATGGCACCATCTCGAACTTTCTTGTTTCTATCTGTCATGAATCTTGACACTTTACCAGCCTTTAATTTATTTAAGTTTTACAAAAAAACCGTTTATTTTTACATCCTATACACTCAAAAATTGAAAAATGGCACTTCAATGGAACTTTGAAAAATTTAATTTTTTTCCTTCTCACGGATTCCCGAAAAGTTTATTAATTGGATATCCACTCAATTAATAAAATTAATTGGGAAACGGCGTCCTGGGATAAATCTAATTATTTCTTCTTGGCTTCTGGATAATGGCCCCCAGTCGTAAACCCTATTAGCGATGACCCTCACGTGCAACTTGTTTCCAACCCTAAAATTCAATTTACAACCAAACTTCCTTAATTTTTTTCCCGTTCTCTCTAGGAATCGATAATTCGCACGGTTTATAGTCTTAAAGGTAAGTTTTAGGGGCGCTTTTGATTGTTCGAACGACGATTCGACAATAGGAAGGGGGAAAAGCATTGTTTTCACGAAAAGGGAACTTCCATCTAAACAAGGGGCTTTTAGTTTCCCGATGTAAGTCCTTCCCTTAAACACAATCAGACGGTTAAAACCCTTATATCAGAACGTCAAACTACCCAAAAAAGTTGTCCAATACACTTTTTCAAGTTTTAAAAATTACTGTCAGTCAGGAAGTAGCCCACCAGATTGTAAAATTCGCCAATAAGAGGTCAAAATTCACATAAAAAGTATCCATCTTGTCAAATTCAACCTAAAAAAAAGTGTCTCTCTCGTCAATAAAAGATAAAACTCCTCCTAAAAGTGTGTGTCTCGTCAATAAAAGGGTGAAACCCACAAAAAAGTGTCTATTATGTCAATAAAAGGTCTAACTCTATATATATCGTCCACAAAAGGTCAGTGTCGTCAATAAAAGGTCAAAATCCACCTAAACATTCTCACTCTCGTCAATTTAGGGTCAAAACTTACCTAAAAGTGTATATTTTGTATGTAAAAAAAGTAAGAAAAAAAAAAGCCTGTCTTTTGTCAATAAAAGGTTATAATACCTAACAAGTTTATCTTTGGTCAATAAAAGGTCAAAATCCACCGAAAAAGTCTCTTTCGTCAATAAAAGGTTTAAATATACCTAATAAGTTTCTCTTTGGTCAATAAAAGGTCAAAATCCCCCGAAAATTCTCTTTCGTCAATAAAAGGTTTAAATATACCTAATAAGTTTCTCTTTGGTCAAAAAAAGGTCAAAATTCGTCTTTTTCGTCAATGAAAGGTTAAAATATAGGCACCTAATAAGTTCCTCTTTGGTCAATAAAAGGTCAAAATCCACCGAAAAATTATCCCTCTCGTGAATAAAAGACAACATCCACTGATCCACCTTAAAAATGTGTACCTCGTCAATAAAAGATAAAACTCCATCTAAAAGGGTGTGTCTCGTCAATAAAATGATAAAATCTACCTACCTAAATAGTTTATTTTTGGTCAATAAAAGGTGAAAATTCACTTTAAAAGTCTCTCTTTCGTCAATAAAAGACAATACATATCAACTTTAAAGTGTCTATCTCGTGTAAAAAAAAATTCTTTTTATCTTTCTATTCTTCTATCCATTGAAGGGTCCAAACTTCAAATTTTATACTAAAAAATCCAATTTTTATGAAAATTTTTATGGAGGAGTAACCCCACACATCGAACTTCTAAAAAAAATTCTGTGCTCTACAGACCTCTCCACAAACAAGCACTTCCTCCGCATCCCCCCCACCATCGCTCACACAAAATTCGTGCATTTTTTCGCTCAAAAAACCACCTTGTTCTACATGTACAACTTGGTTAGAGTTTATTTGACTTTTGGTTATTTGACTTGAGCAATCCGCACCCCCTCGAGTCACTGATTGCTTTCTAATTGACGCCTAATGAAAGTCGTATTGACCGAAACGGCCACCCCAGCCACCCTTTACTTTCTCTTTTTCCACTTTACCTCTTCTTCAACCCAATTAACGCTTCCTACCCCACAAATACTCTCACCTTAACCAACAAAATGACAGCTACAGCCTCCACAGCCTTCTTTTTTCACCACCCCCCTCTAAGTGGCCCTTGTTATAGTCTTCCCTTTGTTTTTGTCATACTCGACTCCATAGGACATTTTTTTCCTAACCCAAAAAGAAAAAACAATTTCGTAAAATTACACTTTTTTGCTTTCTAAAAATTACTTCATTTTCATCCGGGGAATTTTCATTTTTATTTTTTGGAAGGGAAAAAAAGAATTTCTTTGTCTATAAAGTTTGGGCATTTAATTTGCTTTTATGTCCATTTAAATGATAAACTTTCATGAAGGTGGCTAAGGAAGGGGGTTGATGTATTCGTCGGGTATATGGCCGAGGAAAGTGGGTGTATGAATGTATGCATAAAAGGTCCTCCCCTACCGATGGAGTCCTCGCCTTTTGCTTTATGGGTTATTCGACGCCGTAACTTGTCCGTAAGTGTGCTGGCGACTGGAAGGGCGCTCACGAATCTCGTATCTGTTATTATGGTAAAACATATGCTTTACTTCGGGAGGAAACGAGACCCTATCATAAACTCCGGAACGCCCTTCAATAAACCTTTATGAAGAATATTAAGTACGGAATATTCAAAATTTTGAAATTCAGGGCTTGCCAGCTAGAGTGAACTCATTTTCTGATAGACTTGTGACCTGACAAAAAAAAAGTATCGAAGTAAACCCCCCTTAGATTTTAGCTAAAAATTGATTGACATCAATAACTTTTGGATCCGACTTACAGGCTGCTCCAGAATGACTCTAACTTCGTTATTTTATATACAAACCATATGTTTTGACGATGAAAATCGATTTTACGCTTGATTTTCAGTAACTTTTACTTAAAAACTTTTTTGAAAGGACCAAACGTTTCCTAGTTACAGATTAAGGGTCCATATTAAAGGCGCTTTACTCCAAAACGTTTGGTCCCATCAAAAAATTGTTTTAAGTAAAAGTTACCAGAAATTAGACCTAAAATCGATTTCCATCATCAAAATATAGGGTTTGTATTTGAAATAACGAAGTTAGGGTTATTCTGGAGCATCCTGTATGTTGGATCGAAAAGTTATTGACGCTAATCGATTTATCACTAAAATTTAAGGGGGGTTTACTTCGATAATTTTTTTTGTAGGGTCAAAAGTCTGGTAGAAAATCGCCCTGAAAATCATCACTGAGGTTTCAATCCTATCAGTGGTTATCAATTCGTGATGCCACAACCTAGGGCACTCACCCTCCCAACCTTGGTAGTGTTGACTTGAATTTGAGTTCCTTTTCGAAGAAAAAGTGACAAATAGAAACTTTCGATCAAGCTCTTGAAAGAAGACTGATTTCATCATTTTGTATTCAAAGCATTTCTGCTCGAAAATTCAGACGAAATTAGCTTATTTTTCTTGAATCGTCTAACCCTCGAGGCTAATCGGCTATTTCGATTGGGAGAGCTCCTGAGGCCACAAAATACGAAAACCCCGTTATTTCATGTGTAATTGTCTCATTAGCGGGAAAACCCCCACAATCCCTTATGTACGCATCAAATATATCAAACCTATTGACTAATTCGATGCGACGAGACCTACAGAGAAATTTCCAAACCCCGAGAACCGATGCTAGAATAACAATGAATGATTTCCAATTAAAAGCGACAGTGTTGGCTTTGATTAGTGTTTGTGTTAAATTTAAACCGCAACGTTGGAAAAAGGACTCACATCTTTCATTCAAAAAGTTTAAATTAAGAAATTTGTTAAACAATTATTTTAGTTTAGAGGGGAAAAAAAGTTGGAGAAAGTAAATGCCGTTAATTATTTATTGTCTAAAAGTTTGTCTTTACTTTAAACTTTTTTTTTTCACCCCCCTTGGATAGGGTAATCATTAAACTTTTACCTTCTCAACTACCCATTAAAATTTTACCCATGAATAATTTTTGTCTCTCTATATAACTTTTTTCTTCAAAACTTTATTTTTGCTCTATTTTTGGACGGAATTTGTTTTGTCAATTGGACGAAAATACAAAAATGTTTAAAGGTATTCATAAGTGACTATTTGGTCAATAAAAGATCAAAATCCACTTAAAAATTGTCTCTCTAGTCAATAACAGTTCAAAATCCACCTAAAAAGGGTTTCTTTCGTCTATAAAACGTCAAATCTACCTTTAAAACTGTATAATTCCCGGTGGATTTTTACTTTTATTGACTAGACACTCACGTCTAGCTGGATTTTTTACCTTTATTGACGAGAGAGACCATTTTTAAGTAGATTTTGACCTTTTATTGACGAAATATCGACCTTAAAAGAGGATTTTGACCATTTATTGAACTTTTTTCTCTCGTCAATAACAGTTCGAAATCCACCTAAAAAGGGTTATAAATATTTTTATTTATTTATAACCCTTTTTAGGTGGATTTTGAACTGTTATTGACTAGAGAGACAAGTTCAATAAATGGTCAAAATCCTCTTTTAAGGTCGATATTTCGTCAATAAAAGGTCAAAATCTATCTTAAAAGTGTCTATCTCGACAATTAAAGGTCAAAATCTACGTTAAAAGTGTGTATCTCGTCAATAAAAGGTCAAAATCCCCTTTTGAAAGGCAAACATTCACGAAAAAATTGTCTATTTTGTCAATACCAGTTCAGAATTCACCTAAAAAGTGTCTTTTTCGTCAAAATTCGTTTAAAACAAAGTTTCTTCCTCTAAAACCAAGGGTATAATTTCCCAAAAATTTCAAGCCATGATAATTTTCAGTCTAAAACAGTGAAAACCGTATAATACGAATAAAAATTGAGCTTCAAACAATGAAAACTAATTTGAAATTCAAATATAATATCAGTTTTCCTGAAAATTGTATCGTGGAAAACAAATAACTATCCCCTTTTCATTATATTATGAAAATACAATACCTAGTGAAAAGGTAGATTCTCTTATTCCACATTAATTTTAATCAAAAAAAGGATTCCATACTTTTGGTATATCGGATACCTTTTTAATTAGAATATTAATTAATTACGATTTCAAAATTCGATTATTTCAAGAGCTGACACAGAAAAAGACGAATTTTTATTAATTTCCTTTGTCCACCTGTCAAGAAAAATGAAAAGAGGGGTGGCCTCCAGATCATTAGCAGACGATTCAATTAATGGTTAGATTGCCATCGGCCATGATAATTACCCTATTGTATAATTAGACCTCCTCAGTTTCAACCATGTACATAATTGCGTTCAAACCTTCAATTATGGTAAATTTAGGGAAAATAAAATGTAGTAACCATGGAAGAACCCCATACTCAAACTTTCTCAAAAATTCTGGGCTCTAAATACCACTCCACAAAATATCCCTCACCCAAGCATCGCTTCCATCACCCCCCCCCCTTATCATCCTATTACTTCCCCCAACTTTCTATGACTTACCCTCTTTCTTCTTACTTTCCTAAATCTTCCCCCACATCCACCGCCCTCCCATCATCACCCCAACTCTCACGCACATCCCCACCCTATAGTTCTTTCCCCGAACCTCTTCTCACTTCCCCCACTTTCCCTCCACATTCTACATATATCCTCCCATCACTTCCCCAACTTTCCCCCACATACCTACAATTCTGTCACTTCCCCGAGCTTTCTTCTTAATTCCCATACCCACTTCGACCCTTTAACATCTTCCCCAACCCTTACCTTGATGTAGTTACCAGAGTTTGATTACTTTTTCTCAAATGTGCCATTAGTTTGATTGAAAGATCTTGGGAGTGATTTAAAATTGAAGAAAACGTCAGGAAGCATCGCAATCAGGGTCTGAGCTGTGTACAAACTTTTAATTGAAAACTTTTAAAATTGTTCCCCTTGAATTTTATATAAAATCGGTGTGACTTGAAAGTTTGAAACGGGTCTGATATACGGTCGACATGTGGATAAAGCTTTTAAATATTAACAATTTTAAATGGAACGGACACTTTATTTTAAGGCGTAGGAGTCCCCATTATGGAAGTTTCAAAGGTTTTGTTAGTTTGTTAAAATAGCCGGAGCTTTTCCTTTTTCAACTCGGAAACCTTTCAAAACAACTCTCAGAAAGTAGGGCGTTTTGTTACTTTGTGGTTTAACCCCCCCCCCTTCAACGGTAGAGATATAATATTTACATATCCTGTTTCGTAGAACCCCCGAGGAGATCCCAAGTTAATAATTTTGAAACTGTCAGTTTCTATGAGTAGATGAAACTATTATGGAGCTTTCGTTCTTTTATTTAAAAAAAAAGTTCCTTGACGTCTTGTCAAAAACAGAAAAATTCAATTTTCTTACATTCCTGCTACCATCCCTATCTTCCATGTTCATTAAAGTCGGTAATTTTTATTTTTTGTCAATACATGGTCAAAAACCACCTAAAAAGTATCTATTTCGTCAATAAAAGGTCGAAAATGCCCTAAAATGTGGATATCTCGACAATAAAAAGGTCAAAGTGTACTTACAAAAAGTCTATCTCGTCAATAAAAAGCCAAATTTGACCTAAAATGTGTATATTCTGTCAATAAAAGACAACATCCACGTTAAAAATGTCTATCTTGTCAATAAAAAGGTTAAAAAGTATATCTCGTCAGCAAAAGGTCAAAAACCACTTAAAAAGTATTTATCTCATCAATAAAAGGTCAAAAACCACCTAAAAAGTATCTATCTCGTCTATAAAACGTCAAAATTGACCTAAAATGTTTATTTCCCGCCAATAAACGTCAAAATCTGCTTAAAAAGTTTCTATCTCGTCAATAAAAGGTCGAAAACCACCTAAAATAAATCGTTTCTTTTTTCTTTTTTTTTGGTTTAGAAAAAAATTCTTGGGCCTGCAATATTACGAAGTCCAGTTTTGAGAAATTAATTTTCTAATTACATAATAAGTTATTTATTTTAATTTAATAGAAATTTATTAATTAGATAATTAACTCGGTTATTAGTGTAGGGTAAAATAGGGATATGGGAATCCGTGTGTTGTTGGAGATAATCAGATATTCCGTTTGCCCTTTGATCAGTGGTGGGCCTTTAACCATTGTTGTATTAAGATCGATTCACGTTTGTTGGGCCAACATCCATTATTCACTCCTTTCCTGGACTCGGGGGCCTAAATTTCCGTCAATTTCTAACTCAAAAAGTGCTGAGGTCAAGAGTTCAAACTGTGATTTGACGAGCAAAAAATAGAAAAGGAGGGGGGAGGGGCTTCGGGCTATTTTCGAACGTTTCCGGTCGATATGAAATTTGAGGAATTGTTTAGGAGGGTTTTGAGGTCCTTAATTGTGGGCTCTTTGGGGTCCGGAGGATGGAAACGTGACTGTAAACTTAACTGAGATAAGGGTACTTTATTTTGGTAACTATGATCTCCTATTTTAACCTCTTCATCATCTCTTATTACAGTTTCTTCGACCCCAAGGCCATTTCTAAGCTGAATTTTGAACCTTTTTTTGATAGGGAAAGAGCATTGAAACTTGAGAGCCAACTAGTTGCACCCTGATTGTCAACATGGATAATATGAAGTGACTCTCTAGTCAATAAAAGTTCAAAATAAACTTGAAAAGAATCTATATCGTCAATAAAAGGTTGAAATACATATACCATTATAAATAAATAAATAAAAAAAATAATAAAAAATAAATAAATAAATAAAAGTTTAAAAAAGAGAGAAAAAAAAGTGTCTATCTTGTCAATAAAAGCTCAAATAATTTGCCTAAAAAAATAAGTATCTCTCTCGTCAATAAAAGATCCAAATGTAGCTAAAAAATGTCTATATCGTCGATAAAAGGTCAAAACTTACTTTAAAAAATCAGCTAAAATTGTTTACTCATCAATAACAGGTCACTAAAGTGTCCTCCTAAAGGTCCTCCTAAAAAGTGTCTGGGTCTTAAAAAAGGGTACAATCCACCTGGGAGGTGTATAACTCGTCAATAACAAGCCAAAATCCACCTAAAAAGTGTCTATTTAGTCAATAATAAGTCTAAATCTATCTAAAAAGTGTCTATTTAGTCAATAAAAGGTCTAAATCTATCTAAAAAGTGTCTATATTGTCAAAGAAAGTCTGTATTGTTTATAAAGGTCAAAACATACTGAAAAAGTGTTTTCTCATCAATAAAAGATTAGATTCTACCTAAATAGTATCTCTCTCGTCAATAAAAGGTCAAAATCCTCCTTCCCTATCGTCAATAAAAGGTCAAAATGTTCCTAAAAATTGTATATCTCGTCAATAACAGGTCGCAATCCAACTAAATAGTATCTCTCTTATAACAGGCCAAAATAAACTTAAATATTGTCTACTTCGTCAATAAAAGGTCATAATTTGCGTTATTAGAAGTGTCTTTTACTTCAATAAAAGGTCAAAATCAACCTAAAGAGTCTTTTTTTGTCAATACCCACAAGAAACGAGGGTTTTCTTCTATAATCAAGGGTCCAAACTCCAAAAATCTTAAGTTTTGTGTGAAGGGGTCCTTAAGTTTAACCTCAAGGTGTAATGAAAAGTCGTAATACGTCATGTTTCCATAGAGACCCATCAATCATGCAAATGCGCCTTCATTAATCGTTATTAACCGAAAAGTCATAAAGATGGTAAAAGGGGTTGTAAACGCAAACAGACTCTCACTCCCCAACTTACATATTTTATTCGGCACCACATCGCCGGTTATCTCCCTCGGGGTGGCCCCTTAAGGGCTAATCTGTGTTTACACACATGTGGCCCCCCTCTCATCCATGACTATGCACTTATTAATACACAATGACTACCTTAATCACGCCGTTAGCGAAACGAGTGGGAAAGAAGGGAAAGATCCCCTCTGGGCGGGGAGGTTTTAACGGCCCTTTTGTTTTTCGCCCGTCCGCGGGAAGATGAGTCAGAAAAACATGAATAATTACCGTGGGCAACAATGAGGTAGATTAATGGATCCGACGGCTCTTTACTCGGCTAAAGGACAATTTGTCTAAATAAGGTGGGCTTCCCTTCTTTCTCATTGTTGTTTTCCATCACTATACACTAAATTATCTTCCATTACTCAAATTTTATTCTCTTTTTTGTTGCAGAAAGCTGCGATAGGGCGCTTGGGATGGAATCAGAAGAAATCCCAGATAGCGCTGTTACTGCCAGTTCTTCTTATGTGCCTAATGTGGGACCCAAAAATGGAAGGTAAGTTTCAATTAATGAAGCATAATATTTAAAAAACTGGTCTAGTAGTTATAGAAGTGGAACCCTCAAAACAAGAACTTTCTCAAAAAGTGGTTTTTTATACAGACCTGTTGATTTTCTGGGAGGAAAGCAGCCGCGTTCCTAGCTACAACTTCTTAATTCCCTACCCTGGGTGCAGCTTTTCCAACTTTGCCATTCCTGTGTGCAGCTTTATCAACTTTACCCCATCTAGGTGCAGCTTTTCCAACTTTCCCATTCCTATGTGCAGCTTTATGAACTTTACTCCCATCTAGGTGCAGCTTTTCCAACTTTGCCATTCCTATGTGCAGCTTTATCAACTTTACCCCCATCTAGGGGCAGCTTTTCCAACATTGCCATTCCTATGTGCAACTGTACCAATTTTAACCCATCTAGGTGCAGCTTTTCCAACTTTGCCATTCCAATGTGCAGCTTTATCAACTTTACCCCCATCTAGGGGCAGCTTTTCCAATATTGCCATTCCTATGTGCAACTTTATCAATTTTAACCCATCTAGGAGCAGCTTTTCCAACTTTGCCATTCCTATGTGCAGCTTTATCAACTTTAACCCCATCTAGGTGCAGCTTTTCCAATATTGCCATTCCTATGTGCAACTTTATCAATTTTAACCCATCTAGGTGCAGCTTTTCCAACTTTGCCATTCCAATGTGCAGCTTTATCAACTTTACCCCCATCTAGGGGCAGCTTTATCAACTTTACCTCCATCTAGGGGCAGCTTTTCCAACATTGCCATTCCGATGTGCAGCTTTATGAACTTTACCTCCATCTAGGTGCAGCTTTTCCAACTTTGCCATTCCTATGTGCAGCTTTTTCCAACTTTGCCATTCCTATGTGCAGCTTTATTAACTTTACCCCATCTAGGAGCAGCTTTATATACTTCACCACATCTAAATGCAATAATAGACAACAATATGGTCTTAAAGGGCTCCCCAAAGAGGAAAAACTTACATATCATTGGAATAAAAGGGGAGCCACTTGAATAAAAGGGGAGCCACAAAAAGGAAAGATGCACCACCTCCATTTATAAATCATGAGCTTTGGTAGCGAGAGGAAAAAAATTATTTGAATCATTTTCTGACTGGAGCAGACAGGATACTTTTCTGAAAAGTCTCATCCCTCGGTTTCTTAAACTTTTTTTCCTTACCCGATTTGCGTTCCGTTATTTAAATTGGATTTACAAAGCAGATTTTAATTTTATGCAAAACTCGTAAGTCCCCGGTCGAGAGTCGTGTTAATCGAATTCAATTCCCGAGAGTTGCACACAATGCAACAGGATTTGCATTAATTAGCATCGGAAGGGGTGTGCGAACAGGTATCATCTATTTTAAAACATGTTATGACATTATCCCCCCACCAAAAGTTGCTCTTTTCATAAGAAAATGAAAGATTCGAAACCTTTTTTTTGGTTTGTTTGGTTTTTTAAACAAAGAACTGGAATGTCCGCTGTTTAAATCGTTCTTTGTGGCCTGTCGGACAAAGCGAGATGGAAATGGTCGCTTGTGGAGGGAGTGGGGAGGTGATTGGTGAGGGGGGTGAAGGGAGGAGGCGAAGGGAGGCGCGGGATCAACCTTTCTGACAAATGGAGTCCGATGTAAAAGCCTCCCGCTCCGCCAATTATGGTCTGTCTGGCCCTGACAACCGCCCCAGGTGGGCCAACCTCCTCCCATCAAAAACCCGTGGACCCTTTTAATGCGTAAAACGCTTATTTTCGTCTTCTATTCGCCCCCAAATTGGCAAAACGTCGATTCCGTTTCAGTTTAGTATCTGTCAGAGCAGTCATTAAGAATTTGTTACGTTTTCTCGAAAAAGCACCGTCGGATCCCTTTTCAAATTCAATTTAACATTTTATATCTCACTTTTCTACACTCTTAAATTTTTTATATTTAACTTTATTTATATAATAAAGACAAAAAAATACGTAAAAGTCTTTTATTCTTAAACAGTGATAGTTTAAAAGGTCTTTAACGTTTTATTCAGACTATTTTTCAACTTTATGCCTTAGGCTGTTAAAAATTTTATTAAAGGCTACTTAGATATTTACTTTATTTTAATTAAAACAATTCATTTTTCATCAAAATTAATTTCAAAAGCCTAAAAATGAGATGAACATCTATCTTTTTACGAAACCAAGCGGAGCTTCAATTGGTGTCCACCGATTCCTCTATTTATTTATATAAATATTTAAAATTAAAAGTCCTTTTAATTAAATTGGCGTGCTGCATAGCAGTTAGGACCGCATTCATCAAAGAACGATTCAAAGAGACACGCAATGTGGAAATTTTTATTATTAAAAGATAAAAGACAATAAAGAGTTTAATATTAAATATATAAAAAATAAAAGTTATCAATCCATCAACAAATATAGGTGATAGCATTTCTCCCTGAGGGTGACCATGAAAACCGAATTAGTCATCAAAACATAGATGAGTTTAGAATTTTTAAAAAGTTTACCAAAGTGAGCATATTTTGTGTTTTGATGCTCCTGGTAGCCAATCCGTTGCCTCCTTAAGGGGACCCACCTGAGACGTTAAAAACAAAACATTTGAACGAAAATTATGAAAAAAAAAAAAGTTTATTATTTGGTTAACATTTTTCTAACCAAAACGTAGATAAAATTCCAACAATAGAGGAGTAGGAAGCGGTGAAACCATTGTTCTCATAATTGGCATACCAGCTCAACCTTGTTTTCTGATAATTTAATTTAAAATAATTTTTTCCAGTTATTTTCTTTTTGAGGTTCGTATTAAAAATAGCTTTTTAGCCGAAACATCACGAGCAGACGATCCACATTTTACTTCCGAGCGAATGGCGTTCTACGCTTCACTCCCCTCGCTAAAGAGCATTAAATCTTGAGCTCAAAAATATTGAATTTCTACTTTTTGATAATTTAGGCCCCTTTTTTTCAAGCAGGGGAGGGATTGTTTTTCATTATATTCACCCTCAAACACATGAGGGGTCATTAATTGGTTTTAAACTTGAATAAATTTTACTTTGATCAAAAATCAAGTGAAAAAGCCTCGAGGCAGCCTCGAGAAGCAGCGGATTTCCTCCGGAAAGGCCTTCCCTAAGCCTATCTTTGATGTCCTAATTACCCCCTCCCCCACCACCACCTCAGTAAAATAAAGAAAATGGGTCTCCGATCCCAGAGCCTTCATCACACCGACCACAATAGCTTCAATTCCTCTAGAAATCAGCCTAGAAATATCAACTCAAACCACATGATTTTCACCGCCAAAAGTTCAAATTCTAAAATTAATTTCATCAATGCCCTAAGTAGCTTCTTTTTTTTGTATGCGGGTTTGATCTGTTGTCAAATGTGAATTCTCAGTTTATGAGCAGCTCCTATAATCGATTTCGACCATCTCCTGCTCTTATTTCCAAAGATGACGAAATTCCATTTAAGTCCCTCAGGAGAGTCCCAGAACCGCTTAGGCGATTTCAACTGTCTTCTACTGTGGTCCTCGGGCCATAATATATTTCCGTCACCATTTCCAACCATCTCAAACTTTCCGGTATCGAAGAAATCACGAAATTCCATTTAGGCCCCTTAGCCAAGTCCCAGAACATCTTCCGTGTTTTGAACCGTTCTTAATACGGTCTGCGGATCATCAGACATTCCAATCACGATTTTCAACCATCTCAAACCTTAAGGTTACAAGAAAATCACGAAATTCCATTTAGGCCCCTTAGACAAGTCCCAGAACCGATTTTGAAATTTGAACTGCTATTAACTATGATCCTCGACCCCTAGGACTTTCCCGTCACGATTTGTAACCATCTCAAACCTTCAGGTTCCGAGAAAATCACGAAAATGCCCTTTATGCCCTAAGCGAAGTACCAGAACCGCTTTCTCGATTCAAGCCATTTTCAATAGGCTTCTACCTGGTGAAACAAAAGCTTTAAATACCAAGTCTCGTTTAATTCAAACAATCCTAGCTCGAGTTATCGCGTCGGTACATATATAAATATATAAATATATATATATATATATATATATATATATATATCGCCATGATTGGGAATGACCTATATTTTCGTGATCAGGAGATCGTCCTGATCACGAATATATAAGCCTCTAAGCCGAAAGCCGCCGTGAGGCCGGCCCCAATAGCCTGCTTTCCTCCGGAAATCCGCTAAAAACGAGCTAAATGGAAATTAATTTTTTTTTAAATTTATTCAATTCGTCAGCTTTCAAGAGCGTACTTACATTTTAGCGAGTTTTTTAATTGAAATCTTTGGGGAATGAAAAATTGGGGAGGTGGGGGGAGGTTGTGGGATGTGGGGGATGATGAGGGAGGATCACCCCAAACTAGGACCAAACCTTTTTATTTATTTTTTTATTCAACTCGCACTGTGTCAAGGGAAACTTCTTATATTAAAAAGCCTTCTTGATATCCTCCCTTAAAAACTGGTAAAAAGGCGGTTTTGCAAAGTGCTCCTTTGTATAAAAAAAAGACGAGGGTGCCTCTCCCTATTGTGTAAACTTCTAATTACATGTTTAATATAAGCCACTTCCCCCCTCCCTCTTTTCTTCAAAAGCATCAATTTAGAACCCGAAAATTCAACTACAAGGAAAAACGCAAGAACAACAAGATTCGTAATAACACCTCCGGGCATTCCCTGTGGTTTAATGAAAATTTTAATCTAAGTTTACTTAAACAAAAAAAAAACTCCTTCAGGGAATAAGAGGAACATCTGCATAGCGAAACGTAAAAACGAGTTTGTGTCCATCTGCCATCATAGAGTTTTCCATAATGAAATTTTTATTTTTTCTGTCCTAGGTTTGAAACTTTACAGAAAACTGAAGGGAAAAGTTGTACATCGACTCTCCCCAAGTTTTTACGAGTTCCAAACTTACCTTTATGAAACCAACATTATAACTTACATAAAATCGATTGAAAATATCAAAAATTCAAAAGGGTCACCCATATTTCGAATCATCTTTTAAAAATTCATTTTGCACACACGACCTTTAATTTAGAACTTTGAAACTAAAACTTGAGTTTTTAAAGATGACTGTCTATAATTTGTTGGCTGTCCAAAGTTGTAATGCTATCTTTAAAAGAAGTCTCAAGAAAACTAAATTCGCCAACTATAACACTCGCCGATACCTGTGGGAAATCGTTTGGAGGGGGATCGTCTAACTTTGCCCGCAAGGCACACGTGTGAAACAATTAACACCATCGGTATTGATCTTTGAGGGAAAAAAAAGAGGCCTTCCTTTTATTATTTAAAAATGTTCCATTTACACGTATTGTTTATTTACACGGGGAGAAAATGCATGCGATAAAAGGGGGTTAAAAGGAGCTCAGCTGGATGAGCATTGAAAAAACAAAAAAAAATCAATGGCGAGTAAAAAGGCCTCCCGGAGAAAAGCTATTAGCCATTTTCATGGATTACTACATACAACACGTAGTACCGGGTATAAAAAAGGGCATAAGCTCTACCTCTTGGATTTACTTTTTTCTCCCAAAAAATCCCTCTAAGGCATTGTTTTATATGCTAAATTCCTCGTGGGAAAAAAAAAGTTTTCTCTGCTCTTTTTTCGATACTCGAACATTCGAAAGTTTAAAGTTTTTTGAGTTGCTGATCTTTGAGTCGATTTTTGAGGGTATAAAGATGTCACAATTGGGTGAAAAGACACCACAATTGGGTAAAATTGAAACTGCAATGGGGTAAAAGGAGTCCGCAGTGGGGAAAAAAGACGCAACAATAAGGAATGATGGAGCACCATGAGATAAATAGGCTCTACAATGGGGTCTAAAGACACCACAGTGTAAAAAGGCATCATAATTGGGTAAAAATACATAAAAAGGTCAAATGAGTCCAAAATTAAGTGAAAAGAGCATCACAATGAGGTGAAAGGATACCAAAATTAGGAATAATGGGGAACCAGGAACTGAGAAAAATTAGCACCACAATGGGGTAAAAAGATATCACAATTTGATATAAAAACACCAATATTGGGCACAAAGACACCACATTCGGGTAAAATTGACACCACAATGGGGTAAAAGGAGTTCACAGTGAGGGGGGGGGGTGAAAAAGGCTGTTTTAATTGGGCACCACAATCAAAGATGGCACCACAATAGGGTGAAAAGAGACTACAATTGGGTATAAAGACATCACAATTGGGTAAAATTGACACCACAATGGGGTAAATCACATGGGGGGACCACAAATGGGTAAAATAGAGCAGCGCATTGGGTAACAATGGGTCATCATGTCGGGAATAATGAGACCCAACGATGAGGAATTATGGGGAACCACGAACATACAATGATAGAGAAATAGTCACCACTATGAGGTAAAAATACACCGCGATTGGGTAAAAACTAAAAAGGCACTACGATTTAGTACAAAGATACCAAAACTGTCCTTTTTAGCTTTATAGGAGTTTAAAATCTTGATATCGATCATTGTTTTGACCATAGGAATTAAGAGCAACAGTTTGAAATCATTGCGAAAAACATTATTCCAACGTTAGAATCCTATTTTCGCAGATTTTCGAGTTCATAAGGGAGAAACATTTTCGCTCCCATTCCAATTGTAAAACACTTTTAAACTTTAGGATTTTTTCCGCGTAAAAAAAAATTAGTACGGCTATTAAACGGGCTTAAAACGTTGCTCGCAGGCTTATTGACGATGTATATTCCACAAGTGAGTACTTGACCCGGATTCCCTGCTTTGGAAGGAGGATGAGGGAATGAGATATTGTGGCTTTTTTTTTTTTAAATGGGGCTTCTGTTCGTTTTCAACGGTACACATTCATTGTTGTTTTATAGAAGCCCCGGGATCTGGGTTAAGAGGGGGAGCATATTTACCACAAGGTCCTATTGACGTCATGCAAAATTGCTTTTTTCAATATCAAAAAAGGTTTTTTCAAGGTTAAGAGAAGCTGAGATTGTAGGGAAACAAAAGGGAAGGGTTTTATCCATATAACATGGTTATAAATTAAAATGAGTCGTCTTCAATCTCTGTGTACAGGTTGATTTATATGGTTTATATCTCCCCTAACCGCTGAGGTCAGTTTTAGACGGTCGTATTTAAGGAGAGGTGACGTCGGTCCACCTATTATAGGGGTCGACCTGTTCTGGCGTTTTCCCCTCTCTCGTCGTCACGGATTCCGCCTTCGGTTGATGACTCCCCTTCAACTTCTCGAAAAAGCCCTCCCTGCGAACTGCACGGGAAAGTTACTGCCCAATTAAGTCAACCCCTCGGATATTTTTTTACTGTCAAAAAATCCTGATTTATTACTTCACCTTTATTGATTGATAAAATGGAGGAAAGAATGAAACTTTAAAAATAACAAAAAAAAATGGGTTCGTTATTTGAAAATGATGTCGTTACGTCGGAAATTATGGAGAATCCTTGGATATCGACAACCCATCAACCTTTCATAACGCTTTCCTCCTTATACAAGTCAAAATGGATTTTTTAAAAAGAGAGTTTCACCGGTATTAAAAGACCTTTTTGTTTTAGCGAGTTGAAATTTTGCTTCATTGTGGTGCCCCTTTTATCCCATTGTGGTTCAGCCAAATGTGGTTCCCCTTTTACCCCATTGTGGTGCCCCTTTTATCCCATTGTGGTGCCCCTTTTATCCCATTGTGGTGCCGCTTTTACCCCATTGTGGTGCCCCTTTTACCCCATTGTGGTGCCGCTTTTACCCCATTGTGGTGCCCCTTTTACCCCATTGTGGTGCCCCTTTTATCCCATTGTGGTTCCCATTCACCCAAATGTGGTGCCGCTTTTACCCCATTGTGGTGCCCCTTTTACCCCATTGTGGTGCCCCTTTTACCTCATTGTGGTGCTATATTTACCGCATTGTGTTGGCCTATCGTCCAAATCAGAATAATTCGTTGAAATCGTAACATTAAATCCTAAACTGTCCATTGCCACAGTATCCGCGATACTCAGTATCTTGGGATCAGGATGAGACGGCAGAAAGATTGGGTAGTAAAGATGAGCCTGATTCGTTCACTGGAAACCAAGACGAGTTACTTATAATAGGACGATTTCTTTAAAATGGATCGTTTCTGAGTTTTCTTGCAAATTGGGACGAATTTCTGAGGCTGAATGAGAAAGGCCTGAAAGGGTAGGAAAACTGCAGGGAGAAAAATTACTTCTTCTTCAATAATCTCTTTAAAAAGTGCATTTCCGGAAAGTAGGAAAAGGGCGGAGCTGGGAATCAAACTTTTACCACTTCGTATTGTTTAGTATTCCCGAGAGTGAACAACGCTAACAAGGTTGACGAAAAGTTGAGCGGGCGGTTCTTTTCTGGGCGACGGAAAACGCAGCTGCTTCCCCCAAAGGAGGCAGCCTCTATGAACAAATCAACTTCCCTTTTCTTTTATACACAAAACAAATAGGTAATAAAATTTTAACTTTTATTCAACAAAAAAGGGGGACCCGGTTTATCGTTCTGGTGACTAAAAATGTGTTTCTTTTTGCAGGCTGAGGCTGGAAAGGGCTGGAGGCGCTTGGTGTCCGAAGCCGCAGGTCGAAAGCGGAGTCCGTGAGTACATCCAAGTCGACTTCGGCACCGTTCACGTCGTCACGGGCGTGCAAACTCAAGGACGATTTGATCACGGTCGAGGTCAAGAATACGCTGAAGAATACACGCTCGAATACTGGAGGCCTGGACTTGAGCAGTGGAAGCAATACACGAGATGGGATGGAAAGCAGGTACGTCGCTCCCGTTGATGTTTCAAAAATGTCCAACTAGAAGAATGAACCTAAAGAAAGTATTATGTAGTACAGGGCAGGGACGTGGTAAACCAAATTCATAAATTCTACCTATGACAAGGTACCTATGACATAGGCTATGAGGCAGCCCTGCTTGGGGAAGTAGACTGTAGCACTCTCTAATTCTGACTACTCGATGTGGTCCTCGAAAAAGCGTCATTTTACTCGATTCTTCCCTTTCCGGGACTCATTTCGTCCCTTTTCAGGGCCAGCTTGGTTCGTCCCTTTTCAGGGCCAGCTTAGCTCGTCCCTTTTCAGGGCCAACTTAGCTCGTCCCTTTTCAGGACCAGCTTAGTTCGTCCAGCTATTAGATTCGAACCCACAATCTCCGGAACAGGAAATTTTCGCCACTCTAACATTGAGCCAGTTTCCCCGCTTAGGTCCCTTCTTTCGTATAACCAAATAAAACTCTAAAACTCCTAAATCTTTTCGATCCTTACATCATCCCCTCTCAGGTGGAATTTTTTTATTCTCCTTTTATTCTGGTTTTCATCGCATAAAACTTCAATTCTAAAGGTTCTAACTTTTGTTATTTTCCCTTACAATCGTCAAATCCTTAAAACAAAGAAAACTTCTGAGATCTCCCCATAATGAATTACATTAAAACCTTTAAAGCCGACGCATATAATTTCGGAAAACGCGACTTCTGCGGGTCTTCCCCTTTCTTTCCAACCCGAACCACCTTCCCCCGAAAACTCGTGCGAAAGTTGAAAGTGGAATACTTTAACCCCTGGAAAACTGAGGTAAGCTCTTCATATTAAATCCAACAACTTTACCAAACAATCCGGCGCTTTCGGAAAGTATAAGAGGATCCGGTGATGGATGGGGGGAAAGAAAAAAATATATATTAAATTAAGTCACGAAAATTCCGCTTTTGACAATGTCTGGAGGTTAAATGGAGACGTAACGAGAGGGCGAGAGAACGCTTAACACGCTGTTTCCATTCTGTCCTCGAATGGGGTGGGAAAGGTTTTTCTGTTTTCTACCAACTAAGCGGAAAAAAACGTTTCTAATCCATTCTACGTTTTTACTCCCACCACATTTTCCCTTTCCCTCATAAGTCCTTTTTTTCCCCTCACACTCACTCGTTCCATTTCATCTTTTTCCGCATTGTGGTTAACCCCACATACCATTTTTGGCGTAATACGTGAAAATCGAGATATAAAGAGTGTTTTTTTGTTATAAAGGAGTAAACATGTTCCCATTCAAGGCCTTATTTTTCAACATTCTTACATGCTGATTGATTTTTTTTGTATTTTGACTCTAAAATTTTGATTTGTGTTGTTTTTCTGGGGTAAATTGATATCCTGGAAGAATTTTAACCCTCGCATGAACCAGCACGTGTCGGAAATAACAAAAAGGTAAACAAAACTTTATTGGCGGGTCGCGTTGATTGACTTTCGATATCATTGATCTCGACGGAAATTGAAAACTTGCTTCTAAAACGGACTCTTGTTTTTTTCGCCGGATAATTTTTTTCTCCCTCTCTCCTTTCGATTCTTTTCATGTCATTTTATTAGACTGATACCTGCCTCCTGGAGCGCGGATGATTTCCCTCAGTTACGTCAATCGCCCCTCGCCCACAACTCCCGCCGGCAAAGGCTGTCATCCTCAGACCCGCCTCCCTTTTATTTTACGGCCGAAATCCACACCGATGTTTTTAATGAACGGAAATAATATCATAATGATAAAAAAAAATGCTTGTCAAAACTCAATGACGTAATTCTCTTCTCCGAAATAAAATAGCTGGTTAAAATATTTCTTTCCATTACTACTAGTAGAAATTATGAAATGAATAAAAAGCTACAAGGTACATATTTTATTATAAAGCAACACCCCATACAGTACTAACCATACCCTATACCAAATATTCCATATGAAATACACAACACCCCTTATTCCTTACCCCTTACCACTTACTCCTTATCGCTTGCCCATTGCCGCTTACCATATACTCCTTACCTCTTACCATTATCTCTTACCATTTACCTCTTACCATTACCTCTTATCATTACCTCTTACCATTAACTACTTACCCCTTACTCCTTACTTCTTACTCCTTACCACTTACCCCTTACCGCTCACCCCTTAACCCCTACCGCTTACGCCTTACCCCTTACCATTAACTACTTACCGCTTACTCCTTACCTCTAACCGCTTACCACTTAATCCTTACCGCTTACCTCTTACCACTTACTACTTACCTTACTATATACCTTACTTACTATATACCCATTGGTATATTGATTTTAACACCAACCATCTACTTAGGTGAGTATGTATATTAACTTTATAAGTATGTATACATATTCATAAATCAATACGGAAAAGGGTGAAAATATAATCTACTTTCAGTAAATTAAACGTTATACAGTTAATTCCGAAATGATTGAAGACTTAATTTTTTCCAAGGGCTCCCCCCCCCTCTCATTTTTTTCGTCTGTCAAAATATTTGCTCGCAATTTCCTGAAAACCGACACACCCTAGAAAGGATAATAACATCCAACCGAGGACGAGCTATGTCACAGGTTTACAGGATAAAGAGGAATCCCCCAACCCTTCCTCTTTACCCCCCCCCCTCCCTTTTAACCAATAACCGGAATTCCAAACAAGTGCCTCAGGTGATTAATTTCACGTTAAAATATGCCCCCCATGGTATTTTCTATATTGGCAATTAAAGCTTCCCAACAATATTTTGAAGCTTTTTTGTGAAATTTCTTTTTGAAAACGTGCCATTGCGGTTTATTAATTGACAGGTTAATTAAAGAAGGAATTAAAACAAAAACGATTTTTAAAAGGTTTAAATAAACAGGTTTAAATTGAAAATAATTACAGTAATTCCTTTTATTGATCAAAAAGACTTTTTTTTTTCGCCGGATAGGGGAGGGGTGAACCCCCCTGGCAACTTTCACCTCCCCTTTTCTATTCTAAAAGAAAAGAAAGTTACACTTGGGAATAAGAAGAGGGCCCCGGGGTTAATCCTTATTTATATGCCGGGGGCCTTTTTAACGAGAAAGAACGTCTTGTATAAACATAAAAATGGCTTAAGTCGTATGTCGGACGTTCTTCCTCGCGTTCAAGGTTACCAAGAAGGAAAAAAACATTTTACACAAATTTTTATCCCAGAGGAGATGTTACAAAGGACGTTAGACCTTAATGGAGAAGTAAGAACATCCTTTGACCTAAAAAATTCAGAAAAGGGCGTTTTCACACTATTGCTGAATTAGTTTTATCTCGTTTCTTCTTGCTGGGGGTATGGAAAATGGTAAAAAGGAGATATTTTGGCTTGTTGGAGGGTGGTATTGGTTGGCTGGTGGGGGTAATAGGAGAGGGAGAGTTGGGAGGATAAATGGGGGGGTAATTGAGGGTATTGAGGGGGCTAGTCAGGGGAGAAGGTAATTGGGTACGGGGGCTTTAATAAAGTCAAGAAGATAATTTTGGGAGTATAAAATTAGTAATTGTAACTAGTACATAGTAATAATAACTAATGGTTTGCAGGTGATTGTGGTTAATGGGGTAATGGCAAATAACTTTAGGTTCATCCTTTAATTCTATCCAATTTTGATGATCCTATGACCCCTCCTTGGACCAGAACTTTCACATTTTTATTGACGGAGGCGTGAAAAAAACATTATTTTTTAAAAGAACTGTCCAGACAGGTTATGATTTGACGTCATAATTTGAATAATAAATGAGACTTCCTTTAATAAAAAAAATTCTTGGAAAAAAATATATACCTCAGCTTATTCGTTTATCATCGGAAGTGAGGGAATAAAATATTCATAAAAAAGAGAAAAATGGGTATCTTGTGAAAATGGAAAATTCATGTTTTTTGTGAAGTATTTCCAATAGAAGTTTTATTCGTAAAAAATGTGAGTATAAAGGAGAAATAATTAAATTAATAAAAAAAGACTCAAGGGGAAGATTCTTGTTTAAAAATGTAGATGGTTGTTTTTTTGAATGATTTCATGAGGAAATCTCTCAATTAATAGGTCTCGATACTGGTGATAGTTGAACTTCAAACAAGGAGGCCACTTTGCTATGAACACAAGCTTAGGCAAACCCCAGTTCGATGGGTTTAGGGTAAACAGGGTGAAAGGCGAATCTCATGACTCTCGCCTTAGCGATTTCCCACATGTTTGTCTTAAGCGATTAGCAGATCCGACCGAGTGTGATTAATATGCAAGAAGGGGGTTCGATCTTTGAAATTTATAAAGTTTATCCTTTAAGGTTGTTCATAAAACCTCTCCCACTTGTGGCATCCAACACTACCATCATCACACCCTTTTTCCCTCCCCCACTTCTTTCTATCCTCCCTCAAATCACACACCTCTCCTACCTCCCTCTACAATCCCCCACCTCCCAAACCTAGCGAAATGTAGCGATGTTCTGGAATCGATGGTTTAAGAAGCTCGGTTGTTTAACAAAGGAGTATTTTCTATAATTTAAAAATAAATGATCCGGTAAGATATTAAATCTTGTGAGGTAAAAGAGGCCCATGAGAGTGAAAAGGCGGGCTGGGGTTAGAGGGTAGGGAGGCTGGAATTACAACTTGGCCCCAACTTCACCTCGGTTGCTAGATGGGCCTCATAAGACTCCCATTTCCAACAAGTTTTACCAACCCCTAAAGAGCTTCTCGTTTGTTCAACCTTGAGACTAGTTAGAGAGGAAAAAGGGTCTTCTAGAAAGCCTTCCCGCTTTCCAAATGATGATTTGTTCTAATTAGAGTGGGGATTCTGGCTGTTTGAAATCGTGTTATTAATCAAGATATATCATGTTGTATGCAAAGCGATGCCTCTCGCCGCCTCTCCGGATACAAATCCGAGACAGTTGTTAGCTTCGGAAACCTCACCGAGTCAATTAATAAACCATGGGGAACCTACAATGGAGATAATTAAACTTGATAAATTATTGGGACTCTGAAATAAGTCACGTTTATTGACTTCCTTGTTAGAGGGAACGGAATCGTCGAAAATTAACGGGTTCGATGTCCCTCCCTAACTAGATTACCAATTTTTCCCTAATTCTCAGAGGGGGAAGAAGTGTGGGGGTTTTAACCTATATAGGTGGGAAGAAGTGAAGGAGGGTGGGAAAGGATTAGGAGGTGGTGGAATGTTGGCTTGGTGTTTGTGGAGAGGTCTGTAGATTCCTGAATATGTCGAAAGTTCGAGTTCCTCCTTCAAACTTTTATTGATTTTTTTATGACAAAATATAAAATTTTTATTCTTTTTTGCAGATCTTGACGGGAAACAGCGATACGGCCACAGTGGTGAGCCATCGATTGATGCCTCCCGTTTTTGCGAGTCAAATACGAGTTTTACCTTACAGCGTCCATAGAAGGACCGTTTGTCTCAGGATTGAACTTTTAGGCTGCATATCTCCAGGTGAGTTACATTATTCAAAACGTCGCTCTAAAAATGTTTATTTTGATCTTAATAAACCTTTGGTGCAGTTATTTCGGTTTTGTGGTTCTCCAGTGGGGGTGGGTTATGGGGAAAAGTCGGGTACAACCTTGAATATCAATGTTCACCTGAGAGTTATACAGAAACCTGACAGGGGATAAATTTCATTTAGACTTTCCGGGGGTTTTTGTTCCACCGCAAACAGTCAGGGGACGTTGCCGTGCTATGGGGAGGGGGAGGAGGGTAGATCCAGGGCTAACTTGGACAGAAAGAGAGGGTCAATTTATTGTTCTGCCGAGTGGACAGCCGTAATTCATAACTATCTCTTGGAATATTATTTCAAAACATAAACAATTTTTTTTATTATTAAAATCGATCTTGAAAAAGTAACATCTAAGGATTTTTTACGACGAAAAATAATCCATTGCATTTAGATAAATGCGATAAGGACATCACGCACTTGCGTATATTATGAAACGCGTCACGAACTAAAACAAATGTTTCCTTTTTTTAAAAAAAGGACAATTTGAATAAATCAGCCCTTAATGGTTGAAGGAAAATGTCATAAAATGATAAAAGTTTATTTTCTTTTTATCGGTTTAACGTGGTAGGCAAGTAAAAGGCGGTCATTTGAGCCTTTTGATATTTTCCTTTTTGATCCAAATCCTATATTTATCCTTTATTTTAGGCTTTATCCTTTCACTCCCTTATTTCTGTCTTACTTCCCCAATAAGCTCTAGCTCCCATCCTTACCCTTAAATACTTTATTTCCTAACCCCTGAATCCCCCATTATATCTTAACTTCCCCTTGTTCACACCAAATTCCCCTTAAACCTCCAACTTCCTCTTATGAGCCCACTTAACCCCATTACCCCATAAATCCTCTGTTTCCTACCCCCGAATCATCCACCTTAACTTCACCATTACCCCTGACTCCACACATTATCCTAGCTTCACCACCCTCTTACTAACCAAGGAAACCACATTACCCCTCTATTCCTCATTACTTTATATAAACTAACCCCCTACTTCCTTAACTTCCTTTATTACCCTCCAACTTCCCCCATTACGCCTAAATTCCTTCAATTACCCCAAAACTCCTCCCTTACCCCTGACTACCTTCTTACTTTCTAATCCACTACATACCCAATCTTTCCGAACCGACCCCTCTCGTCCTCATTACTCTTAAACTAATATCTCTATTACCCAAAACTTCCTACATTACCACAGCTTCCCCTAATTCGCCAGCCCATATCTACCATTACCCCTAACAACACCCATTACCCTAAACTCATTTGATTACCCCCTAAATCCCACTCTTGCCCATTATCCTACATAATTACTTACTCCACAAACTCTTTCCATTACCCAAGCACTCCTCCTATAAAGCCCCTCATTACCCTGTTACAAACCATATTACCCCTCGCTTTCTTAACTACACATTACCTCAAAATTAACTCAATTTCCCTTAATACCCCCCCTCCCCCCCGCTTTGGGTATACAACCCGCACCACATTATTACAAAACTTTTCATTTTTAAGGTTTTTCAATTTTTTTTTCCACGAGCTAGCTATTTTAAACATAATTTTCTTTAATTCTAAATGAGCTAAAAATTGCACCATCTTCAGGATAAAAGATCAAAAATTCGATTACGTTGTAGAATTAGCTCAAAATTATGCTGAAATTGCCATAAAAAGAACAAGAAATGGTTGTGATAGCTCAAAGTCTAATAAGCCCTGGGCGATTAGTAAGTTTTACTGCATTAATTTCTTTTCTTTTTTTTTAGAACCCCCTTTTTAATTAAACAATTTTGACATCCTTTTTCTGCCTAGAAACGAATGGAGTGGCAAAAAGGGGGATCGTTGAATATACAACAGGTCTTAAAACTTAGTGGGACGAAAAATTCGACTTTTTATATAGACCCCCTTTTATCTAAACTAAAGACAAAAAAGCCGTCATTTTAATAATTATTTTTTCAAAAATAATAATATTTTATAAAGGAGGAGTTTGGTACGGTTCATCGATTCGAGTCCCGGGGTCGGAGTCGGAATGGGAGCTAATCATTTGAATCAATATCACCACCCGGTAGAACAGGCTAATTATAAAATCAACTTCAACCGTTTTTAATCTCTTTTTTTTTTCGTCCTCGAAAATTCATTTAAAAAAGCTCGCGGTGATCAATCGCATTAAAATAAAATTCGCCTCCTCCCTTCATTTATCAATTTTCAGTATCAAATTTTCTTCGTAATGTATTATATTAATTATAGATGAGAGGTGATAAATATTTGTTGTTTAATTATTTATTTTTTAGCGGATTTCCGTATTTATTTTGATCGATCGATCCGCAGGGAGGCGAGATCTAAATACCCAAAGCTTGGGGGGGTGAAACGCTGTCGTTTTCTTAAATCATCGATGTGGTCATTTTTGCCACAAAATTGCAAGGCAATACAATTTGAAAGAAAGGTTGAAATAAAAGGTTTTGCAATACCGGAATGTATACATGCAGGATGTATACATAAAGCGCCGTGTTTTATGTACAAAGGTTTTTAATGCTGGAGTTGTGGTAATGGCGGAGTTGGGGTAATGCGAGGGGTTAGAGGGTAATAAGGGATCGCGGGGGTAAGGATAAAATTTGGGGGTGATTGGGAGGGTTAGGGGTAATGGGAGAGTTAAGAGGGTAATGAGATGAGTGTGGTATGTTCTGTATGGGATCTGTATGTTCAGTAATGGGAGAATTTGGGGTAATGGAATGATTTGGGGGTAAGGATGAGATTTGGGGGTAATGGGGAGAGTTACAGGTAATGGGGGAGTTGGGGGTAATGGGGAGAGTTACAGGTAATGGGGGAGTTGGGTTTAATGAGGGATCGAGGGGGTAAGGATGAGATTTGGGGGTAATGGGAGAGGTTGAGGTAATGGAAAGTTGGAGTAATTGTTGAGTTGGGGTAATGCGAGGAGTTGGGGGTAATGAGGGATCGAAGGGGAAAGGATAAGATTTTGGGGTAAAGGGGAGAGTTAGGGGTAATGGGCGAGTTAAGATGGTAATGGGATGGGTTTCATTAACAACATTTTGCTAACTAGCCCATTACCCCTAAATCCCTCGGTTACCCCCAAATCCTTACCCCTCGATCCCCCATTACCCCCTCCAACTCCTTACATTACCCCCACTCAAAAATTACCCCCAACTTGCCCATCACTTCAATCCTCTCATATCACCCCTAACCCTATCTTATCCTTAAAGGTAATGGGGGAGTTGTAATGGGGGAGTTGGGGGTAATGAGGGATCGAGGGGGTAAGGATGAGATTTGGGGGGACCCCCAACTCCTCGCATTACCCCAACTCAACAATTACCCCCAACTTTCCATTACCTCAACCTCTCCCATTGCCCCCAAATCTCATCCTTACCCCCTCGATCCCTCATTACCCCCAACTCCCCCATTACCTCCCCATTATCCTATCTTATCCTTACCCCCTCAATCCGTTATGACCGTCTAACTCCTCGCATTACCCCAACTCAACCATTACCCCCAATTTCCCCATTACTTCAAACCTCTCCCATTACCCTCAATCCCTCATTAAAAGATCCAATTTTTTTTCTCAAAAAACCAGAAAACCTACGTAAAAACGCCAAATTTTCCCCTAAAAGCCCAAAATATTTGTAATAAAGCCGATCTTCTATCTAAACAACCAAAAAATCACCTAAAAATTCAATTTTTTTGTATAAAAACTACAATATTTACTTACGAAAATCCTATAAAAGTCAAAAATTTACGAAAATCACTTCGTTTTCTTTAGTAAATTTTTTTTAAATCCTCATTTGTCAAAGTCAAAATCCTTACACTCCATTTTCCCTGATTTTATAACTATAAAAATTGATCATTAATTATTTTATCTTATTATCTTGACTAAAAAAATCGAAAATTGAAAAAGGTGATGGATCGCGTTGTTGAATGAGGTACAAGTTCAATTTCTGGATTACGGTTTTCCCTCAATGACCCAATTCGGTGCCAGTGGGAGCCCAGAACGATTTATAAACTCATCTATAATACCTCCGGTTAGGAAAAGGGAAGGGGGTCCGCCTTTCCTTATTGAACCAATCATAAAATCATTTGTTCATTCTAAGCCGACTCATTGATCATCTTGTATTTTTTTCCCCTTTTACTCCCTTCTAAACGACCCCTATTTATTTTATTGTTTCAATCCTTCCGAAGAAACGTTCAGAATTTAAACCATAAAAGTAATTTTTTCTGGGCAAAAACTCAAGAATTGAAAAAAAAAATGGCCTGAAGATGGCAAATGAGTTATCGAAACCGGTCGTTAATTTTATCTTTTTTAGCTAGAAAGCTTCCCTTGTAAGTTTTTCTCATCCAATAAGTAAAAACAAAACGATTTCCTTGTTTTCTGACGTTTCTAGAGCTTGTTTTTCCTTCCATGACGTCATTTAGAGGGGAAAAAAAGGAGTCGTGACTGCACCACATGTTTATAGATGGACACAAACAAAACAAACGAAAATTATTAAAAGAAATATTTAAATATTTTAATAGGAAAAGACGAGGGGGTTGAAAGTCGATCCGGATTATAACCCTCCTCAACCTTCCGAATACACAGATTAATTCCGGGCAATAAATAAAGCAAACATCCCATCTTTAATTCCACCCCCCTCTTCCGAGAAAAAATCTCGATACTTATAAATCCTCCCTGTCTTCCGGTGAGTTCAAGTTCATTTCACTCCCTTCTTATTTTTCCCGTATTTCCAATGATTAAACGGAGAAAAAAAGAAGAAAAAAAAACAATTTTAATAAAAAGAGATAAACGAAAAAGTTTCTTTTTTTCGCGAAATAAAATGTTGAGTGATTTATGGGTCCGGATCACGTAAAAGTGATATTACGTGATAACAGACCAAAGAGGATTTATATGCGACCCCCCCCCCTTCCAAACAACAAAATATATCCATTGTATGTAGGTACGTTTAATTTTTTTTTTTTTTTTTTTTTTTCACCGATAGGGATTTATCAGACAAAAATATTATAAACAGACCCAATGTACACAAATGATGGTTTTTAGCGATGGTGCTTATCGGTTATGGCGATCCAAAATGACGACCTTCTGGTCACATTAGATAACTAAAAGGTTAGAAAATTGGAGGATCGAAGAGGTTAGGTGATAGGATAGTGGTGGGGGATGTTGTGGGAGGGTAATGGAAGGGGTGGACGTGCTGGAAGAGTAGGGGGAGAGTATTTGGTGTTTATGGAGAGTTCTATAGAACCCCGAATTTCGGGAAAGTTTGAGAATTTCCTCCTCCATAGCACTTTTTTTTCTGACACCAACATTCATGCTCAAACTAAAAGAAAAACAAAAAATATTTTAACTTTTGTTCAATACCGTGACTCTTATGAATAATATTGTTTTACTATGTTTACACGAATAGAAAGTTTCTTTTTTATGCCCGGCTATATAGTAGGTTGTGTTTCCGCACACAGGACGCATTGCTTCCGACCCCACACATTACGCCAGCCCCCAATAGGAAGAAAAAAAAAACAATAATAGTTTATGAATAATTTATGAAAGTCTATCAGAAAAAGTAAAATTTTATTCCGAATTCGATTATATGGAAGAAAAAAATTTTACAAATGTGGTTTCTATTCTAATTAAAAGGACTTGGACGTTTAGGGGTCAGAAAACTGGAGAGTCGCTAACTTTTTAAAAGGGAGGCACTTTTCAATTTGGCCCTGAAGGGTTTTGCGGGAGTTGGAAGGACTGCGGATCCGAAAAACCGCCCCTAGGAGAAAGAACAAAATAAAAAAAAAAAAGAAGAAGAAGGAAGAACCATTAACCCATTATGTACCTCTCTGGAGAAATCCCTGGTTTGTCGAGAGTGGATAAAATGGAAGGGGAGAGTAGGTACCTTTTTTTCACTGAGAATTAACGGTAGCCGGCTTTCCAAACCGAGATAAATGGTTTTATCCGACGGGAAATACGGTTAGTCGCTACCCTGCATAGATTAGCCGAATTCAATTTAAAACTGGAAAAAAAAAAACGATATTTTCCAAACCCCCAGAGACGCGAAAATTACAATTGAACTCTTACAAGATTACCCATGTGGAATCAAGTTTCTAGCTCGAGAAAATTCATTCCCAACGCGGTTTTGAGCCATTCCTAGTTTCCGGTAAAATGTTCAAAAATCCCAAAAATTCGAAGCCCTACCATGTCCAAACCATAAAAGATGGAGGATTCAGACTTTTTGGAAAACGTTCCTTAGTGTATTACGTTTAAAATGAGACTAGTCTCGGTCTTCTAGGACGTTCTGTTTTTCCGTGAGAGCCATGGCTACATAAAAATCGCTACAACAAAAAAATGGTCAACTTTGACCATCCATATTTTTTGAACGGCTGGACCGATTTTAACTTTTGAAAGCTCGATAGACTCAAAATTTATTAATCTTTTGTTTTGTATTTCGTAACCAAGTCGCTAGAAAGCATAGTTGTCGAACTACAGGTCAAAAACTGAAAAAACTTCCATTTTGGGACCGTTTTTCAAAATGTCGGAAGGAGGGAGGAGAAAACTTGGATTTAGAACTACTTATCCTAAACCGGATTATATGGACTTTGTGGTATTTTTCGCTAGATAGCGAGCTATTACGTCAAAATTAATTAAAAAGGGGGGCCTCTTTTTTTAAGAAAAAAGAAGACAAGGAGTTAAAAGGGGGGAATTTAAGCAGTAAAACTTGTGCAGTTGCCCTCTCGGGTTATTGTTCTTAATAGGTACTAAGAGCTTCAAGAAGGAGGGGGTGGCGTTTTCCGAGGTTTTATTGTGTTCCGCTGTAATTACAGTCTTGGGCGGGAGGTGGGGGTAGGGGGGAGGCTTACTGGATTTAGTGGCCGAGGCTGACAGGGGCACGTGGTCCAGGACACAAACTACCAACTTATATAATAAAATCCCTTACTTCCTTTTATTACATGAAAAATAAATGTTGTAACAGAGGTTTTTAAATGGAGGGGTTTTTCTTCTTTTTTTCAGATGGGGTGATTAGCTATAGCATACCTAAAGACGAAAGCTGGGAACCAGGGCAGGATTTGAGCGACGTCTCTTTCGATGGTGAAGAAGAAGGGAGCGCTTTGGTCAAAGGACTTGGACGACTCGTCGACGGAACTTACGGAGGAGATAATTTTAAAATGGACGTCGGTCTTGGCAAAGGTATAAAAAATAAAAAATAATTTTTATTCTTTCCTTTCTTTAACGAAATAATGGCCGGCAAAAGACAATTCGTTCCTGATGAAAGTGATTTAGGGATTTTTTTTCCCTCAAAAGCTGGCATTTTTTAGCTTGATTTCGAGAGGGCCCTAGGGGACCCCTCTATAATTGGACACCACTCTCTTAGGGCCCACTTTATAAGTGAACCTCCAATAAGTGGACTTTTAACTAAGACCCTCTCTATAAGTAAAATCCTCCCCCTTGGGGACCCCCTCTATATTAGGACTCCTCCCCCCAGGGACCCCCTCTATAATTGGACACCACTCTCCTAGGGCCCTCTTTTTAAGTGAACCTCCAATACGTGGACTTTTAACCCCTGAGGCCCTCTCTATAAGTATTGGGGACCCCTCTATAATTGGACACCACTCTCCTAGGGCCCCCTTTATAAGTGAACCTCCAATAAGTGGACTTTTACCCCCATCCCCCCAAGACCCTCTCTATAAGTAAAATCCTCCCCTTGGGGGCCCCCTCTATATGAGGACTCCTCCCCCCAGGGATCCCCTCTATAATTGGACACCACTCTTCTAGGGCCCCCTTTATAAGTGAATCTCCAAGAAGTGGACTTTTAACCCCCCCCCCCCAAGACCCTCTCTATAAGTAAAATCCTCTCCCTTGGGAGCTCCCTCTATATGAGGACTCCTCCCCCTGGGACCCCCTCTATAATTGGACACCACTCTCCTAGGGCCCCCTCTATATGAGGACTCCTCCCCCTGGGACACCACTCTCCTAGGGCCCTCTTTATAAGTGAACCTCCAATAAGTGGACTTTTAACAAGACCCTCTCTATAAGTAAAATCCTCTCCCTTGGGAGCTCCCTCTATATGAGGACTCCTCCCCCTGGGACACCACTCTCCTAGGGCCCTCTTTATAAGTGAACCTCCAATAAGTGGACTTTTTAACAAGACCCTCTCTATAAGTAAAATCCTCTCCCTTGGGAGCTCCCTCTATATGAGGACTCCTCCCCCTGGGACCCCCTCTATAATTGGACACCACTCTCCTAGGGCCCCCTCTATATGAGGACTCCTCCCCCTGGGACACCACTCTCCTAGGGCCCTCTTTATAAGTGAACCTCCAATAAGTGGACTTTTAACAAGACCCTCTCTATAAGTAAAATCCTCTCCCTTGGGAGCTCCCTCTATATGAGGACTCCTCCCCCTGGGACCCCCTCTATAATTGGACACCACTCTCCTAGGGCCCCCTCTATATGAGGACTCCTCCCCCTGGGACACCACTCTCCTAGGGCCCTCTTTATAAGTGAACCTCCAATAAGTGGACTTTTAACAAGACCCTCTCTATAAGTAAAATCCTCTCCCTTGGGAGCTCCCTCTATATGAGGACTCCTCCCCCTGGGACACCACTCTCCTAGGGCCCTCTTTATAATTGAACCTCCAATAAGTGGACTTTTAACGAGGCGCTCTCTATAAGTAAAATCCTCCCCCTTGGGGACCCCTCTATAATTGGACACCACTCTCCTAGGGCCCCCTTTATAAGTGAACCTCCAATAAGTGGACTTTTACCCACGCCCTTTCGAGGCCCTCTCTATAAGTAAAATCCTCGCCCTTGGGGCCCCCTCAATGTGATGAATCTTCCTCCTTGTGGCCCCCTTTATAGATCCCTTCTACGGACTCTCTTCAATACAAGGTGGCTTACGAACTCTGAACTCGATCAACCGATCACATGAAAAAAGTGTGCGCATGTAATTATTCTTCAAAAGAGTAACTAAAGTCTAAACTTTTTTAAAATCGAGTAAAAAATGACCTCATTCTGAGTGTTTTAGCGAAATTGAAACTTCGCATCTCGTTACCGTTGCGAAAACGCTTCCCATTAAGGGGGGGGGGGTAAAAAAAGAAGGAGCGATGGGAAACTAGATTTTAAACCATCGTTATCCATTAACCCAGTTTGAGAGGAATAAACATCGATACGATCAATCAACGCCAATTGGAATAAATCGGGTAACGCGAAAGCCGCAGCCCTCATCCGCCAATGATAAATCGCGTTGATACGTTTGCCTTGTGAGCCATTGTCCGAATATACACTCGCCAGATTTGACAGTTTCGTAAAGGCAAACAAATTGATCGATCCCTTTCACGACGGTAATTAAAGTTCGATTAAAGTTCATAAATTGAAATCTTCTTTATCTTAATGAGACTTTTCCTTTTAAATATTTCACCCTCGGCACGTTCTCGTCGTCGCGACTGGGGAGCTTCTTTGATAAAGCGAATTTACGACTCACGTCCCCTATTAATTCTCGAATGCAGATGTATCTGGAGGAAAATGTGCTTTTCGAGTTTATCATTTTGTGTGGAAATTTACATTTTTCGGAGGAACGAAAAACGAATGCGAGCCATTCGTGAAAATAATGGCGGAACGTTAAAACAAAGACCTTGGCCGAGATGATCAAAATCGCGTGTCGTAAATAAAAAACTTTTAAAATTTACACTTTTCAACCTAGCCATTTTCAAATAGCTCAGACACACTCAAAACAGTACAAAAAGGTTCCTAAAAACTTCATCGACCTAAAAAGGAGCAATTTTCCAATAAATTGAATTTTGTAACTTTTTCGCCCTGGGATTTCAGAAAAAATGTTTTGGCGACAAAATTTTAGATTCAAATTTTCCATGAAATCGTTTGGGAAAACAACTTTTTTTTATTTATTAAACTTTTTGTGCCCTCGGAGGACCATTGAGGGGCGCAACTCGTATTTGAAAAAATAAACTTCACAGTTTTAAAGTTGTGTTTCATGCACCATTTGTCATCCCGCCGTGCATAAAATCGTACTTTTGAAAGGAAGGAAAGAAGAAAGAAAAGGGGAATGTTTAATAGTGTGAAAGTTGGGGTGCTATTGAAGGGATAGGTTTGGGCTATTAGAGTAGTGGCCAGAATTTGGGGAAGATTAATAAATTTACTCAGTGAGATTACCAGTGGGGTTTATTGATTACAATTACTTAATTCAAATAATCCTTTATTACAAAGACTTGTTTTACTGTATATTTTATTATTAGGTGTCGACTTGTGTTCTTCTGTTTGGGGATTAATTTAAATTTACTCCTACCTTAAATGGGGGTCCAAGAGCAGATGTAACTTCAATCGCAGAGGTCAGTCAACAGGCCACGATTTTTCCACTTTTCCTCTCTCGGGGACCTCTCCCCTCTCTCAGAGGGAAAGATGATCCCCTCAGGAGATGTGGCGCCTGTATCTAATCCAGGGAGTTTAATAATAATGAATAAAATATTCATTACACTTTTTCCACCCCAATAAATTTTTTCGTTTCTGATTTTCTGTTTTTCTCGCTTATTTTTCAGGAAACGGTTGGGTCGGATGGAAAAACTCGTCGTTCCCGAAAAACTTTTTCGAGCTCGTTTTCGAATTCGATACCGTGCGCAATTTCAGCCTCGTCAACATCTTTACGAATAACTGCTTTACCAAAGAAGTACAGGTAAGTCGGAAAAATTAACGATTTTCAGAGTCAAACTAACTCAGAGGTAACTCTAGAGAACTCCTCAGTTGTGGGCCCCTTTTATATGAGGACTCTTTCCCATTGGTGGCCCCATATATACGAGGACTCCACCCCTTTGGGGCCCCCTCCATATGAAGACTCTTCCCCCTTGTGTTCCCCTCTATATGAGAACTTCTTCCTTTTGTAAACCTTCTCTATAGAAGGACTCTTCCCCCATGGGTTCCCCTTTATATTATGACTCCTCCCCTTAGGGGGCCCCTCTATATGAGGACTCTTCCCCCTTGGGTTACCCTATATACGAGGACTCCACTCCTTTGGGGCCCCCTCTATATGAGGACTCTTCCTCCTTGGGTTCCCCTCTATACGAGGACTCCTACCCTTTGGGGCCCCCTCTATATGAGGACTCTTCCTCCTTGGGTTCCCCTCTATACGAGGACTCCTCCCCTTTGGGGCCCCCTCTATATGAGGACTCTTCCCCATTGGGTTCCCCTCTATACGAGGACTCCACCCTTTTGGGGTCCCCTCTATATGAAGAGTCTTCATCCTTGGGTTCCCCTCTATACGAGGACTCCACCCCTTTGGGGCCCCCTCTATATGAGGACTCTTCCCCCTTGGGTTCCCCTCTATACGAGGACTCCACCCCTTTGGGCCCCTCTATATGAGGACTCTTCCTTCTTGGGTTCCCCTCTATACGAGGACTCCTACCCTTTGGGGCCCCCTCTATATGAGGACTCTTCCTCCTTGGGTTCCCCTCTATACGAGGACTCCTCCCCTTTGGGGCCCCCTCTATATGAGGACTCTTCCCCCTTGGGTTCCCCTCTATACGAGGACTCCACCCTTTTGGGGTCCCCTCTATATGAAGAGTCTTCATCCTTGGGTTCCCCTCTATACGAGGACTCCACCCCTTTGGGGCCCCCTCTATATGAGGACTCTTCCCCCTTGGGTTCCCCTCTATACGAGGACTCCACCCCTTTGGGCCCCTCTATATGAGGACTCTTCCTTCTTGGGTTCCCCTCTATACGAGGACTCCACCCCTTTGGGGCCCCCTCTATATGAGGACTCTTCCCCCTTGGGTTCTCCTCTATACGAGGACTCCACCCCTTTGGGGTCCCTCTATATGAGGACTCTTCCTCCTTGGGTTCCCCTCTATACGAGGACTCCTACCCTTTGGGGCCCCCTCTATATGAGGACTCTTCCTCCTTGGGTTCCCCTCTATACGAGGACTCCTCCCCTTTGGGGCCCCCTCTATATGAGGACTCTTCCCCCTTGGGTTCCCCTCTATACGAGGACTCCACCCTTTTGGGGTCCCCTCTATATGAAGAGTCTTCATCCTTGGGTTCCCCTCTATACGAGGACTCCACCCCTTTGGGGCCCCCTCTATATGAGGACTCTTCCCCCTTGGGTTCCCCTCTATACGAGGACTCCACCCCTTTGGGCCCCTCTATATGAGGACTCTTCCTTCTTGGGTTCCCCTCTATACGAGGACTCCACCCCTTTGGGGCCCCCTCTATATGAGGACTCTTCCCCCTTGGGTTCTCCTCTATACGAGGACTCCACCCCTTTGGGGTCCCTCTATATGAGGACTCTTCCTTCTTGGGTTCCCCTCTATACGAGGACTCCACCCCTTTGGGGCCCCCTCTATATGAGGACTCTTCCCCCTTGGGTTCTCCTCTATACGAGGACTCCACCCCTTTGGGGTCCCTCTATATGGGACTCTTCCTCCTTGGGTTCCCCCTCTATACGAGGACTCCTACCCTTTGGGGCCCCCTCTATATGAGGACTCTTCCTCCTTGGGTTCCCCTCTATACGAGGACTCCTCCCCTTTGGGGCCCCCTCTATATGAGGACTCTTCCCCCTTGGGTTCCCCTCTATACGAGGACTCCACCCTTTTGGGGTCCCCTCTATATGAAGAGTCTTCATCCTTGGGTTCCCCTCTATACGAGGACTCCACCCCTTTGGGGCCCCCTCTATATGAGGACTCTTCCCCCTTGGGTTCCCCTCTATACGAGGACTCCACCCCTTTGGGCCCCTCTATATGAGGACTCTTCCTTCTTGGGTTCCCCTCTATACGAGGACTCCACCCCTTTGGGGCCCCCTCTATATGAGGACTCTTCCCCCTTGGGTTTTCCTCTATACGAGGACTCCACCCCTTTGGGGTCCCTCTATATGAGGACTCTTCCTTCTTGGGTTCCCCTCTATACGAGGACTCCACCCCTTTGGGGCCCCCTCTATATGAGGACGCTTTCCCCTTGGGTTCTTCTCTATACGAGGACTCCACCCCTTTGGGGCCCCCTCTATATGAGGACTCTTCCTCCTTGGGTTCCCCTCTATACGAGGACTCTTTCCCTTTTGGGGCCCCCTCTATATGAGGAATTTTCTTCCTTGGGTTCCCCTCTATACGAGGACTCCTCCCGTTTGTTGCCCCCTCTATATAGGCCTCTATATGAAGACTCTTCTCCCTCTTTCTGAGGATTTCTTTTTCGTCTTTCTTCTAAAGAATTCCTCTCCCTCACCCAAACGACAGGTAACACTTAACTGACGATTTCCAGATCAAATCGTGAGATACAGATGGTCCCATTATTATTTCGAAGGTCCCTAAAATCAAGGTTGAGTCTTCCCAAGAGGCGAAACCGTTAATGGGTACACTTATGCAAATTGGAGGGGTCTCAAGGGGCGATTCGAAGTAGTTGCCGAGTTTAATCCGGATATTTTAAACCCTCCCAATAAAAAACATTTATTCCCTTTACAAACGTCAATCTCCCATCGTTATCGTCTCAATTTTCGAAATTTTTATCAAAAAAAGACAACGATAGGTAATCATACACGTTTGAAATAGGATATCGGTTAAAATCAATAATTGAGCGTACACGGTTATATTGTTGGTATGCATGACACTTGAACAGAGTTAGCTCAGTTTCTCCCCCTCCCCTAGCACATAATGCCACCCCCTTTCCATCAGCATGCATGGTGGCATTCATTTCAGCATTGAGCCAATTGAACGTTTATATCCCTCCGAGGGATTTGTCAACGATACATCCATTCACACAATAAAAAAAATTTAGATGCAGAATTTTCAGGTTTTTAGCTACTTTTTTGGTCAAAATGCATTGGACAGAGAAGCAGGACTATTTTTAGAGTTTTTGAGAAGCTCCTGTTTATTATTTATAAGTGAAAGGGTGGGGCTCTACGTGATTTCGCAATACATCAAAATTTTCCCAAGCACCTGACTGAACGCGTATGGAGGGGAGAGGAAATCTTGGATTTATAACGTTCCCCTTATTTCATGTTCTCATATCCAGAGGATTAGGAAAGCAGGGAAGAGCAGGAGGGGTAGACATAAATCTGTCCTCGGTACCCCTTCCCTTGGATGTCGAGGGGGAAAATTTGACGCAAATTAATAACAAGTAAATTCATTTATAGTGTGCTAAAAAAAAGTATCTGTAAATCTGTCAGCTTGTCGAAAAAAGGGTGAAAAGAGGAAATAAAATTAATCCTGAGGCCTTTTCAAGCTTTGGCGGGAGGAACGACACGAATCACAATTCTCTACGTGATTCATTTACTTATTTATGCTTCCCTCGGAGAGTTTTTTTTTATAGCGAATTCCCGCAACGGACTATTTCCCACATCTAATTACCCGCGATGGATTAAAAAAAGCCTTTTTTTTTTACAATAAAATAATGTTGAACATTTTTCACATTGGTACGACTGATTTGATTACGTAGAGACTGCCATTTTGAATGCCACGTTGACATCATTTTGTTTTTTTAGGTTTTTTCGAAGGCGAGGGTTATGTTTAGCATCGGAGGATCCGTTTATAGCGGTCGGTCTGTCACCTACACCTACATGCCGGATAAAGTCCTCGAAAATGCTCGAAACGTCACCATACACCTTCATCACCATATAGCCAAATTTATAAAACTTCAGTTGTATTTTGCCTCCAAATGGGTTATGATCAGCGAAGTCACGTTTGAATCAGGTTGGCAACTGTTTTGATAACCTATTATAACCTCATGTATTCATGATACAAAAAGTTTCTCACCATTTTTTTTTTTTTTTCTTCCAGAGCCCATTGATGCCAACATTACTGACGAAATCGGCGCAAGTTTGGCCGAAGAAGAAATTATTATTAAATCTGGTGGTATTCATGATTCGATGTGGGATAGCTATGAGACAAGTATGTTATAATTAAGATATTTTGGATTTTATGTTTTTTGCTTAGTTGCTGCACCGACTGAAGAAAATGGATACGTAGAAGTCGTTATTGGCGTCCTTACTGCGGTCATGTTGCTTCTTCTTGGCGTTTTTGTCATCATTCTTGTTCTGAGCAGAAGACAAAAGCTACAAGGGTCACCGACGACGATATTGAGAAACCCTTTTGGCGTGACGATCAACATGAAAGATCTTTTGCTCAATTTGTCGCCTATGAATACTGGCATCGTGCACGTAAGCGCTCAACCGACGCCGGCAAGTCAAGACCCGCCTAGTGATCAGTCATCGATGTGTTTTGAACAGCAGCATTACCATACGCCGCTGGTCAACCCTTACTATGCGAGCACAACTTATGCATCTATGAGAACGGAATCGCCTATTCGTCGAGGTATTTCGGCCTTTCTTTTCTTCTTTAATTTATTCTTTTTTAGAAGAATCAATCCATTCTGATGTCTCGCACAAAGAAGATGATGTCAGTGATAATAGCAGCGTGACGGGTAGTATGACGGGGAAGCCATACCAGAGTTATTCGACATTGCAGTTCAGAACACTTGGCAATTCGCAGTTGGTGAATGGAAAACCCAATACGTTATCAGCAACCCCATATGCGGTGACTGGACCTGATTCGCCTGTTAGGAAACGCTATCATACAGCTCCACGTGAAAAAAATAGAGTGAGTTTTCTGATGTCTTTTTGTGGTTTTTTTAAATTTTTTTATAGATGGCACCGCCAGCAGTGTCCTGGAATATTGCACCAAGTATGGGCCAGTCGTACAAATGCCGAGAAGGTGAGCTTGTACCAATACCGAGGTATTGCCTCCGGACGATCCAAACCTTGGGAAGATGCCACGTCGGCGAAATCGTCATGTGCGATATGGACGGCGAGGAAGTCGGAAAGGGTCGCGTCTTCGTGAAGACGATGCAGGGCGAATGCGTCCGCGAGATAAAGCTCCTCTCGAGTCTCAACGACCAAAACGTCGTCCGCACTCTGGGCGTCTGCACCGCCGAACAGCCGCCGTGGGCCGTCATGGAGTTTCCCGCCGAACTAGGCGACCTCGCTCAACTCCTTACATCAACCGAAAACCTCAAGTAAGACATAACCTAATCCAAAATGATCTTCTAACCTATTCACAGATACGGCTGTTTGATGTTCATGTCACTCCAGATAGCATCCGGAATGAAATATTTAGAATCCAAAAATCTTGTACACAAAGATTTAGCAGCCAGGTATAACAACTATTTACATATACTAATCAAAACGTTCAAGTAGAACCTCATTCTCCTGAATAGCCTTCCTGCATGGACCATTTTAATCTTGGACAGGATTCATGCTAACCTTCAACTTTATAACCTACCTGACCATCTTAACCTATCAACAAACAAGCTAAAACATTCCATATTTAATATTTTCAGAAATTGCCTTGTTGGAAGAGGTTATACTATTAAAATAGCAGATATCGCCATTTGTAATCCTATTTATGAAAAACACTACAGCGTAATCGGAGGACGACCGCCTGCACCTATTCGGTGGCTCGCCTGGGAAAGCATTTTGCTCGTAATTTTCAAAATTTAGACATTTTTATAATTTTATAATATTTTTTCAAGGATCGACACACATGCGCCAGCAGCATTTGGTCATTCGCGGTCACCTTATGGGAAATCTTCTATCGCTGCAATGACATCCCATTTTCAAACTTGACCAACGACCAAGTCATCCAAAATGCCGAGCAGATGTACTATGGAGGAGAAATACCAGTAAAAAATTTTGAAATTTTTTTGTTGTCTTTTTTTAAGTATCTTTTTCAGGTTTTATTGCCGAAGCCGTCAATCTGTACGAACGACGTGTACGAGTTGATGGCCAAATGCTGGAAAAGAGATCAATCTCAAAGGCCTACTTTTCGCGAAATTTATCTCTTTTTAAAACGCAAACATATGGGCGAGACTATGTCTAGTCATCCGAAAAAAATCGAAGTTTAAACCACAAACAGTATTCAATATGCCAAATTCGGGGTTGACAATATTCTGGGTTGTTATTTTGTGATAGGACCCTCATGTAAATAACCATGTATATAGTTTTTTTAAGGCCTATGCTTTTCTCCATCGCTTTTTACCAAAAATCTTTGGATCTTTATTTTAAATATTTGAATACTGATCCAAAGGTTGTTTCCTAAGACCAAATTTTTATCAGGGTTTCTTATCTGCTTATTTTACCCTGTTTTTTCAGGCTACCTCAAAACTGGCACAAAAACTCATATTTTTGTATTTTTTAAGTTCTAAAGACTCCTTTTGCGATTAGTTTGAAATTAAGTCTCTCTTCTACTAGTCTTTCAAGAGGTGAGAATGAGGTGTTTTACACACAAGATTGAAGAAATGTCCATGACTGGATATACTGGGTGAGTCATCAAACGTTACAATGATCAAAAAGCTTTGGCCGGAAGAACTAATAGTCCCAGCGAGCCCGGACCTTTGATACCGGACTTTTTGATATTGAACATTTGATAACCTCTTAGTAAGAATAAAAGATTTTCTTTTAAATTATATGCGTGTGGACAATGTAAAAAAATAAAAAAAATAATGGGACCTAAATTTTTAGAAAGCTGTTAACCTATTTTTCGTTGTACCTTGGGTAAACCTTATTACGCCTAAATTACCCTTGGGTTGTAAATATCAAAATTTAAAAATATATTGTGGATAAGTGATAACACAGACTACACTAGTGAGTATTTTATACCTATAAGCACATAGAAAAAAAGTGATTATTTGTATCTGTAGTTCACAGCTAATAGACTTCATTTTTATAAAAGCTTTTTTTTCTTTTTTTGGGATGATGAAAATTCTGCTTGAAAAGAAAGGTCATTTTAGATCATTTTTGTAATTCAATTTTTTTTTATCCAGGAATATTTGATGAAGAAAGACCCTTGAATTTATTTAATTTTTTTGTTTATGTTAGAGGCTTTCTTGTTAGATATATTGAGGTGCTTCCAAAATTAGAGAGAGGATGAAAGAAAAATAAGAAGGACAAATTATAAATAATATGTAATAAAAATAATGTAGCATCATGTTTTGCAATAAATAAATGTTGGTGCAGTGTGTTATGATGAACCTTTCTTTTATTCCTCTTTACTACCATGCCCAATCACCTCCTCGACCATCCACCACCTTCCCTAACCTCCCCACAATCCAGGAAACGTGTCACCATACATTTAAGGCTCTCGTGGGAGAACGGAACGTACTAGATAGTCGGGACTAGTCTCATTTTGAAGGTAATTAAATACGGAACATTTTCCAAAAACATCAATATCTTTCATCATCATCATCAATACAAGAATTTTGCAATAAATTGCAAAAATACTTTTTACGGAAGAGCCAAGCCTTACGGTAGAACTACTTGTCCAATCGAGTCAACACGATACTTATTTTAAAGCAGAGGTTCCCACTTTTTCACAGTGTGCCCGCCTTTTAAACAAATGAAAACCCCCCAAAATGTTCTGAATGTTAACTTTGAGGTTTTTGAAGGAAATTTGGGTTTTAAAATGTTAACATTTAAAATGTTGGTTTTTGACAAAAGAAATAGCACTTAAAACGTTGATTTTGATATTTTTTGACAAAAAAAAAGCTCTTATAACCATGATTTGGAGGTTTTTGACTTAAAATTGTCAATTTCAAGTTAAAACTGAGGTTTTTGGACGAAAATTGGGCGTTTATAAATGGTGATTTTGAGGTTTTTGACGAAAATTAGGCTTTTTAAATGTCGATTTTGAGGTTTTTGGACGAAAATTTGGCTTTTTAAATATTGATTTTTAGGTTTTTGGACGAAAATTTGGCTTTTAAAATGTTTATTTTGAGGTTGTTGGACGAAAATTAGGCTTCATAAATGATGATTTCGAGGTTTTTTGACGAAAATTAGGCTTTACAAATGTTGATTTTGAGGTTTTACCAAAATCAGGCTTTACAAATGTTGATTTTGAGGTTTTTAACGAAAATTTGGCTTTTTAAATATTGATTTTGTGGTTTTTGACGAAAATTTGGCTTTTTAAATGTCGATTTTGAGGTTTTTGGACGAAAATTATTCTTCATAAATGATGATTTCAGGTTTTTTGACAAAAATTAGGCTTTAGAAATGTTGATTTTGAGGTTTTGCACGAATTTCTGGGGTGATTGCACACACAAAAAAGAAAGAAAAAATCTTGAGATTGCCCACTCCCCCCTTCCTCACCCCGGGGGAGCTTACACCCCCCAGTTTGGGAACCAATGTTTTGCAGGATTTATCGATACCTTAGAGGCGATTTTCGGTATAAAGGTTTTTTTTTAACATAAAAATTGAAATATAAACAGAAGAAGAAAAAAACGATTTATTAATTTATTTATACATTACAAGAGGAAACAACTATTTTCTTAATAAACACAAAGTTGGCAGTGCAAACTACCTGCGATTAAATCATTTATTCAGCAGCCGCTCGCTTTCCACTGTCGCTTTCTGAAAAGAAAAAAAAATTAATTAAACTTTGCAAACAAACATGGCAACTATTAATCAAAAATCAGACATTTTAGGATAAATCTTGATGATCAACAACTAAATTTTAGTAGGTCACACAAAACGTTAGATGCGAAATCGCATTTAAAACCCTTTTACTCACTAAAATAGGTATATTTTGTTTATTTTTCAGCTGTGAAAAGAAAGAAAGGCAAATTAAATGTGAACTTTTTTCCCGAAATTGGCCGAAAGAATGAAAAATTTACTTACTGATTGGTTTTCCTTCTTTCCATGCGGTGAAACGGACGGAGCTGTCCTCCCTCTTCTTCGCATCCGCTCTCAAATTCTGCTTGAGCGAGTTCCTCAAAACTCGAGCAGCGATGTTCGAGTATTGGATGTACCTGGAAATTAGGAGGTAATTAGCAATTTTCTGGGGAAACAGCCAAAAAATCACCCCACCCACGAAAATTCTATGTTAAAAAGAAGATCAGTGGTATAGTATAGCAGGACCACAACCAATTCGATTGAATAGAACCCATATTTCACTCGTTAAGGCATAAGAGGTAGATTCTTTCCTCAAATTAAGTTTTAATATTTACTGTGTACCTCCAAAGTAAAAACCAGGCAATAAAATACATCAAGTAAAGAAAGGACTGGTTAAAATTAGACATAAATCCCAAATATAGTGGTAACCAGAATAGAGTATTCATAACCATAAAAAATAGATTATTAATAAAAAATAACGTACGTAAGACCAGCAGCTCTCCAGCTAGACATTTTTAAAGATTAAAAATTATATTTTCAATGAGAAAATTGGAATGGAAATGTCGGCCGTCGATTTTAGATTTTGAGAAGAAAAAAACCTTCTTAGTGTTACATTGGATAAAAACAGGTTAGACAACAAAATTTTAGGTGGCCCCTCCGTAATTTGATTTTTTGAATTCTTCAGGAATCTTGTAATTAAAATTCATTTAGTTTTCACAAAGAGGAGGGTCATTTAGAACCCCCAAGTTTAATGAGGGGGCCCCTCCGTGATTTTGATTTTTTTGCAAAAAGAGTCAGTTTTATAAAATGAAAACTTTTTATTTAGTACATAAAAGTATTGAAAAATGTGTATAAAAATTTATAAAAAGTTTGGAAGACCTTCTTCGTTTAATAAATGGACATCGGAGCCAGTAAGAAGTTGAGGGCCTTCGCCGACTTTGGTGTGGATGATAAATTTTAAAACTCCGGCTTCGTGAGGTCCCAGGGGTACATCGTAATCCTAAAAATAAAAATAAATAAACTAAAATTGAAAGGTTGGCAACCCTGACTTACGTTGTTAGTCGTATTTTTCACTTCGAGTCCTCGGACGTAATCTTTGGCGTTGTCCAAAGGAGGGAAAATTCGTTTTACAAGCGAGACAACTTCCGAGACGTCTTCTTCAAGCAAGAATAGACAAGCATTTGGCCCTGCATCAAATGTGTATGCGATTTTGGTCATTGAATGTATTTTATTGTACGAATGTACAAATTCGACTATTGAATGTGATATGTCGTTCATATATACGGCTGGGGGAAAAGTGTCCAAGCAAACAGAATGAAACTGATTGCTGTCTTTCATCGTCAGCTCGGCAAATTTTTCAAAATTTTTTGCCTCAATTGCCTAAAATTTAAGGATATAATATGGAAGGGTTTGTTCAAGATTTTACTTTGATGAAAGATTCGATTCTTTTTGGTACGATGTGTTCGACTCTGTGTTTTAAAAAGTCGCTCGTTTGTACGCTCAACTGCATCCCGCTGGTGCTGCTCAATTTCTTCCGGGCGTCGTCCACGACTAAAATGAGAACACGAAGGTTCGGCCAATGAGAGGAAGGTACAATCTGAGAAGCATACGAGTCCGTCCCGTCGTCTTTCTCTCCTTTATGCCATCGTACGAATCCACCGTAAAGGCTTCTACAAGCGCTTCCAGATCCAAGACGAGCGATACTGCTCAAATCCTCATCCAAACCGAACACCTTACCGAGACAAAAAACTACAAAAACGATCAGAAAACTTTTGCTTATTGTCTCACCTAAGCATGCGTATCCAGCAGCCGAACTTGCAAGACCAGCAGCAGTCGGGAAATTGTTTTCAGAACAGATATGAACCTTCCAATTTGCTTTTTCTTTATTCTTTTCACTAGCACGTCGCTTCACTACAAAATCATGTTGAAAAAATCAAACAAAATAAGAATCCAGTACCTTCATTCACGCAAGTCAGAAGCCTTTGGTTGCTGAACGATTCTTCCCTAAAAATTAAATTTAAAAAAATTACATTTATTTATAAAATACTGACTTTCCATTCAACCAGATTCGGTCTTTTGAGAAATTTAGGCTGGCGACAATCGTCGTTTTTGCACACATCTGAAAAATGACATCAATTTAATTATTTATGGCAGTGGTTCCCAAACTGGGGGTTTCAATCAAAGTTAAAAGAGCCTTTTCGTCAAAAATCTCAAAATCAAGGTTTTAAGAGCCAAATTTTCGTCAAAAACCTCAAAAATCAACATTAATTGTAACGCCGAATTTTCGTCCAAAAACCTCAAAATCAAAGTTAAAAGAGCCTTTTTTTCGTCAAAAATCTCAAAATCAAGGTTTTAAGAGACTAATTTTCGTCAAAAACTTCAAAATCAACACTAATTGTAACGCCAAATTTTCGTCAAAAAACCTCAAAATCAAAGTTATAAGAGTCATTTTTCGTCAAAAACCTGAAAAAAATTTTAAAGCCAAATTTTCGTTTAAAAAAAAACAAAAACAAACACCTCAAAATCATGATTTTAAGAGCCAATTTTTCGTCAAAAAACCTCAGAATCAGCGTTTTAAGTGCAATCTATTTTGTCAAGAACCTCAAAATCAACATATTTAAATAAAACCCTAACTTTCTTCAAAAACCTCAAAACTAACATTAAAACTTTGGTGGGGGGGGGGTGCAAAAGGCTTTTATTTGTTTAAAAAGGGGGCCCACTGTGAAAAAGTTTGCGAACCTCAGGTTTAGTGTAATTGGAAGTATTAGAACCTGTTACGCCAGTTTGTACCCTGTCAACCCCAATGGCCCAAATTTTAATTTTAATTCTGCAAACCTGATCTGTCGAAAGTGTCGCACTGATCGAATCATTGAGCGGCAAAATGAGATGCTCATCTCGCTTTCCCCCTATAACAAATTAAAAGTTTTAAAAATAATAAACAGAGCTAATATTCCTCACGTACAGTATTTTAGCGTCGCTATATTGACAGGAGCTATACAAGTCACTTTTGTCATCTTTCCTCTTCAACCATTGACTGCATTAACTTTCTAAGCGTACACAACTTTCACCCAAAGTTATTCAGGTTAAAAATAAAAATAAAAAGGACACAAAAGGATAATTTATACGAACACGTCATCGAATTAGCATTTGAAAACAATTATTTTAAAATAAAACAGAAAAAGCTCTAAATTATCAAATTTTAGACAAAAAATACATTGAAAAACGTACAAAGGATAAATTTAAAACAAAATTTGAATCGTTTTTGATGTTATCAGTTCTTATCAAATGTCAACACAAAATTTTTTACAGTCCAGTGTTGCCATGTCTCAAAAACTACTTGAAAGGTCAAAAATAATGACGGATTTAAAAGAAAGCTTATTGAATAATAATTATGTAAAATTTAGCTGGAGAAAAAATGATTTTTATGTTCAAAAAATAATATAAAAGTGGAGAATATTTGTGGTTGTTTGAGTGTGTTGGCTATTCTGTACTCCAGGTTATCGTTATCGATAGTTGATGTGGCCCGGCTAGTTGGTGTTTATTTAGTTTAATTTTTCATTAAAAAATTATTAAAATGGGCAGGCCCGTTGTGGTGAGTATTGAAATTCGTTCGTTTACTTTCAGAATGTTCTTTTCCCACATAAAAGTTTCACCTAATTTGTACATCGATGATTTTGTTCTTTAAAACATGAGCAATGTGATTCCTCCCCCATAGATGCTGAATGCCTATCTTTCTTGCATTTCGATATTTCCCTTCATGTATTTTGACCCCAACATGTCAAACAATGTGTCCTATAAGCATGCATTTTGATATTTCTCATCTTGTATTAGGATCTTTATAGATCCTCCATAGTTTGACCACATTTTTATTATTTATTAATTATATTTTCCAGAGTATTGATTCGATGACGAGATACGTGTCACCTATCAACCCGGCCGTTTTTCCTCATCTGTCGTTGATCCTCCTCGGCTTCGGAATCTTCTTCACCGCTTGGTTTTTCGTCTACGAAGTGACGAGCACCAAATTCACCCGCGACATCTTCAAAGAGCTTCTCATCGCTCTGGTCGCTGCTGCCTTTTCCGGTTTCGGAATCCTGTTTTTGATGCTTTGGGTCGGAATATACGTTTAAAGGTACATTATATTATAAAACGTGTTAAAATGAAGTTTGTGGAAGAGTGCCAACCTAATGGTTTTTTTTTTTTTTTACAGAATTAAGACTCCGTAAAACCTCAAATTGAATAAAATGGGAAACGTTTTCGTCATTCCACGCATAATATTTTATAATTTTGTTTTCTCATAAGTTTATTTCTCTGTTTGATTAATTTAATAATAAAAATAAAAAAAGTTTCATACTTAAATACGTGTTGTCTTTTAAGTCATCTTTATTAGGTAGATTTCTTTTTATTAGTAGATTTCCCAAGGATTGTGGCCTTGGGCCCAGGGTGCTCTTGGATCACAAAAGGAGAAACAATAAACACACACCCTACCACACATACATGAAAAGACAAAGAAATCATGCTTATTGATGCCCCCAGTCATAGACTGTGTCTACACCGAGGCTTTCCCCCGGAGTTGGAACCGGGCTTGGGAGTTATGAAGTTAGGCCTCACCACAGTAGGTGTGGTGGCTGGTGGGAATCGAAGCATGTGCTGAAACATCGACAGATCTAATTAATATAATACCCTGAAAAATACCAATCGGTAAGCTTCACTGCGGCCCCTCCGCAATTTACCTTAGTTTTGTTTTAAAACGATTTGACCTTACTGATCTCTTAGGCACGGATTAAAACATCAAATTGATTGTTCTAAAGAACGATTTTTATTTTTTTGTCATAGCTTTTAGAAAAAAAAGAGACATATTTTCAACAAGAATGGCAAAACTGTCTTATCAGCTATCTCCTTATCAGAAAACACATTTTGATTGTGGAACTCCAAAATGCTTTATGTGCTCGTAAAAGTTTGTCGGGTAATAAAACGTCCAGTTTTCGATTTAAGACGTTATTCTAGCTCTACGAATGTAATCAAAGAACCATACGTACAGAAATATTTAGACAGTGTTCGTAAAAATGCCGAAAGTTCACCTCACGGCGAAACGAACGACATTCCGAATTCAAAACTTACCGGAATGTTTCAATTTAGAGTCGAAACTTTAGAAAATATAGAATCATTGAAGGAATTGGAAAAAGGTAAGGAATGGTGTGTGGGATAGGTGTACTCACTGGAGGGGCTATCGTTTGGGTTATTGGATCGCTGAAGTCATAGATGACGTTTGCTGAGGTCATTAATGATTAGTGCTACCAGGTACCGAGTACCTTCAGCGTCATATGCTCTACTAAAGTGCAATCATTAGGTCACTTAGTGGTGGCTGGATACTGCTAGCATTCAGTGAATGTTTACTGCAATAATTGATTGGGCAAGCAAGCTCACTAAGAGCATGTACGATTGCTGGACTCATTGATGACTCCTTTGTTTGCTGTGCTCATGCTATTGCTATACTGCTAGCATTCTCTCGCCAAGAGAAGGGAAGGGGGCTCGCAGTCATCACCTAAGTCAGCAAGCAAGCCAATTTTTAATTTTTGTGGTTTATTTTTAGAAGACACCGAAAACAAAGAATGGAAAGAAACTATTCGAGAAGAAAGACAATCTTTTGAAGAAAAACTTATTAAAATCGACTCTGAGGTAAATAGCATCAAGTGCAACGAATTCCTCATTTCTTTTTCAGCTTATCAGCGCACTGGTGCCCAAATTCCCCGATTCGAATGCAGTTGAGTTTGGAATTTCTGCCGGAGTCGGCGGACAGGAAGCGATGCTTTTCGCCAAAGATCTGTTTGACATGTACACCAACTATTTTAATTTTAAATCCTGGGAAGCATTCGTCGCAGAACTCGATTTGTCAGATCAGGGTATTTAAAGGATGAATCTATCGCTTTTTATTTAGCTTTTTTAAGATTTTAGGTGGTTTGAGGCATGCTTGCGTGTTGATAGAAGGAAAAGAAGTTATGAGACATCTTAGGTTCGAATGCGGTGTCCATCGAGTTCAGAGAGTACCTTCAACTGAAAAATCCGGCCGGATTCATACAAGCACTGTGACTGTCTCTGTCATCCCCCAAGCCCCTGAAGTATGATATATCAACCAGGGCATGCTAGGTAGAATAGACCAGCCTGTCTCGAGCACCATGTTAGTCAAATCCAAATTGATCCCAATTGACGACCCCCGCTAGGGGTGGACTGGGACCTTAGGGTGTGCGTGGGTTTTCAGTTAAGGAGGCGCCCGGTTGCCCGCAGAAAATTTTGACAGAAAATTGGCTCTTAGAAAAATATATTCAGCAAAAACAGAGGCTCCCAAACTTTTTCACAGTGCGCCCCCCTTTTAAACAAATTAAAACCTTTGCTCCCCTCCCCCTCTAAAGTTTTGAATGTTAACTTTGAGGTTTTTGAATGAAATTTGGGTTTTAAAATGTTGATTTTGAGGTTTTTGACAAAAGAAATTCCACTTAAAACGTTGATTTTGAGATTTTTTGACCAAAAAAATTTGCTCTTATAACCATGATGTGGTTTTGACAATTCAAAGTTGATTTTGAGGGTTTTTAACGAAAATTAGGCATTTAAAAATGTTGATTTTGACGAAAATTTGGCTTTATAAATGTTGAATATGAGGTTTTTGACGAAAATTTTGCTTTATTAATGTTTTATTTTTTATTTATTTTTTTATTATTTATTTATTTATTTTTTTAGGCTTTTTTAGCAGAAAATTAGGCTGGACAAATGTTGATTTTGAGGTTTTTTGACCAAAATTAGGCTTTAAAAATGTTGATTTTGAGATATTTGATGATGAAAAGTTGGCTTTTTAAATGTTGATTTTGAGCTTTTTTGACGAAAATTAGGCTTCATACATGTTGATTTCGAGTTTTTTTTTGTTTTGTTTTTTTTTGACGAAAATTAGGCTGTACAAATGTTGATTTTGAGGTTTTTCACGAATTTTTGGGGATATTTGCACACAAAAAAAAATCTTGAGATTCCCCCCCCCCCCCCGGGACACCTTACGCCCCCCTAGGGGGGCGCGCCTCCAGTTTGGGTACAACAACTGGGTAAATAACGCCAAAAAAAAAAAAACCTGATCGGGTGGGGGGGGATGCCGCCTCTATGTATTCTCCGGGGGGGCGCAGGTGGGTTCTGTCCACGCGGGCCAGTCCGACCCCCGCGAATCTAAGCTTGGATACTTTTTTTCGTCAGGTCAAAAGAATGGCAGATAATTGGCTGGTCCGCTCTAGCTGGCACACCTTGTATAGCACCGTGTATTTTTAAATTTAAAAATAACAATTTTTAGGTAGTCGCTCAAATATTGCCTAAAGATTTAATCATAGAAACAAAAAGGTCGAGCGGCGCTGGCGGTCAACACGTAAACACGACCGACAGCTGCGTCCGGATGACTCACGTCCCGTCCGGATTGGTCGTCGAATGTCAAACGGAACGTTCGCAAATCAAAAACAGACAAATCGCACTTCAAAGATTAAGAAATATGCTCTACCAAAAACAGCTTCAAGAGCAAGAAAAAAATATTCGAGAATCTAAAAAGTTTCAGGTATTTTTGTTTAAAAATTGGACCTTCATCGTTCTTTTTTTAGATCGGTACGAGCGCTCGGTCTGATAAAGTCCGGACATACAATTACGTCCAGGACCGCATCACCGACCACCGGTTACATCAAACTTGGCATAATCTTCCGCAGTATTTAAAAGGTGGCGAGCCTCTAGACAACACAATCAATCGACTAATCGATTTCCACGATGAGGAGAATCTCAGAAATTTTATATTGTCTTTGAAATCACGAAATTAAGTGTTTGTTTAATAAAATGTTTTGTTTCTACCTCAAATGATGCAAAAACCCACAATCCCTAAAAATCCATACAAAAATTCACCCAGCTCAGGACTTTTTTTTTTTTTAATTTTTGATGGATTTAGACCATTTTTTGCTGGATTCTCATTTATTTATTTAAAAAACAACATAATATCCAACAAAAAAACTGTTTTTTTTTTTCTTTCAAAATCCAGCAAAGTCAAAAAGAACAAACCCAACAAAATTCATCAAATAAAATTGCCTCGATCCAACAAATAATCGTGTTAAAGTCCATCGAAAAACCCATAAAATTAGAATCCCCATCAAAATTGGACATTTTTCCGACTTTGTTGGGCTCAATTTTTTTTTTATTTTTGATGGATTTAGACATATTTTTCTGGATTCTTCTCACTTAGCTATTCATAAAATCATATCCAACAAAAAACTCTTTTTTTTTTCAAAATCAAAAAGATCAGACCGACTAAATTCATCAAACATTGCCTCAATCCAGCAAAAATCCATAAAATTAGAATCCCCATCAAAATTGGACATTTTTCCGACTTTGTTGGGTTAAGTAGTTGGGAGACTTTGTTGGGCTCAATTTTTTTTTAATTTTTGATGGATTTTGGTAGACAAATTTTTTTTTTCTGGATTCTTCTCACTTAGCTATTCATAAAATCATATCCAACAAACAACTTTTTTTTTTTTCTTTCTTTCAAAATCCAGCAAAATCAAAAAGATCAGACCAACTAAATTAATCAAAAATTGCCTCAATCCAGCAAAGAACCGTGTCAAAGTCCAGCAAAAACCCATAAAATTAGAATCCATCAAAATTGGACATTTTGCCGACTTTGTTGGGTTTTGGTTTTTTCTGAAGTTCCTGGGAGACTTTGTTGGGTTTAACTTTTTTGAATTTTTAATGGATTACAATTTTTTTGCTGGATTCTGTATTCATATCCAACAAGAAAATGTGTGGAAATCCAGCAAAGTCAAAAAGTGCAAACCCTACAAAGTTCTCTAAAAAGTGCCTCAATCCAACAAAGAAAGGTGTCAAAGTCCAGCAAAAACTCATAAAATTAGAATCCCCATCAAAATTGGACATTTTTCTGGGTTTTGATTTGTTTGAAATTCGTGGGAGACTTTGTTGGGTTCATGTTGGCATCACTGTTTGGATGAAAAATTTATTTGGCTTTTTGAGCTTCTCATTGTATGACGTCATTTTTTATTAAAATCGAAAGGTTTCACAAGCTCAGGTTGTGCTCTAAACTTCAACAGACTTATCAAACTTGTAATATTTTTTTATGTCTCATTCTCAATTTAGAAATGTATTTCTATACAGTTTCACGGGATGAAATCCGCCCGGATTGCATAATTTTGGAATTTATCCGAAGGTTTTAAGTGATTTTTTTTTATTTTGCCAAAGAAATTTGAGATGAAAGGTTTGGGAAGGGACGTCGATGTGTTGAGACGAAGAAGATTAACATGAAGAAGAGTCCGTCGTCGGTTGTGAATCGCGGTAAACCTCCTTCAGTCCGGACGCCTTCCTTCCTTACCAAACAGAGGCCACATTCGAATCTCCATTCGCCCAATTTCCCGCATAACGAAAGGTAGAACTCGAATAGCTTCTCGGGGTACGCTAAAAGATGAGTTTTAGGTTGTTGAGTATGTCGGAGAATCAAGAATTGAGCGACATAAGAGAAGGGGTCGCCGGATTGAGATTCTCCTCCAAAGAAGTCAACGATTGTATGTCCCACTGGCTCACGTTTTTGAAGGTAATAAGCCAAACTATGCGACGTCAACTTTTAAGACAGAGGTCATGGAAACCTCGATCTTTCTGTGACTCAAAATTTCATTTAAAAAAATCAAAAGATATTGAATGGTGGAACTATTAGCATAGCTGACTTGGAGATAATAGCTAACATGGAGTTCATGGCTGACATAGAGCTAATAGCTAACATGGAGTTCATGGCTGGCATAGAGCTAATAGCTAACATGGAGTTCATTGCGGACATAGAGCTAATAGCCAACATGGAGTTCATGGCTGACATAGAGCTAATAGCTAACATGGAGTTCATGGCTGACATAGAGCTAATAGCTAACATGGAGTTCATGGCTGACATAGAGCTAATAGCTAAATGGAACATACGAGCTAATAGCTAACATGGAGTTCATATGGCATAGAGCTAATAGCTAACATGGAGTCATGCGGATGAGCTAATAGCTAACATGAGTTCATGGAGCATAGAGCTAATAGCTACATGGAGTTCTTGCTGCATAGAGCTAATAGCTAACATGGAGTTCAGCGCATAGAGCTATAGCTAAAAGGATTTATGCGTGCTATAGCTAACATGGAGTTCATAATGCATAGGCTAAACTAACATGGAGTTCATAGCGGCATGAGCTAATAGCTAACATGGAGTTCTGGCAATGAGCTAATAGCTAACATGGAGTTCATGGCTGACATAGAGCTAATAGCTAACATGGAGTTCATGGCTGACATAGAGCTAATAGCTAAAATGGAACTAATATCTGACGTTGCTAATAGCTAACATGGAGTTCATAATTGGCATAGAGCTAATAGCTAACATGGAGTTCATAGCAGGCATTGAGCTAATAGCTAACATGGAGTTCATGGCTGACATAGAGCTAATAGCTAACATGGAGTTCATGGCTGACATAGAGCTAATAGCTAAAATGGAACTAATATCTGACGTTGCTAATAGCTAACATGGAGTTCATATGCATAGAGCTAATAGCTCATGGAGTTCATAGCAGCATTGAGCTAATAGCTAACATGGAGTTCATGGCTGCATAGAGCTAATACTAACATGGAGTTCATGGCAGACATAGAGCTAATAGCTAACATGGAGTTCATGGCAGGCATAGAGCTAATAGCTAACATGGAGTTCATGGCAGACATAGAGCTAATAGTTAACATGGAGTTCATGGCTGACATAGAGCTAATAGCTAACATGGAGTTCATGGCTGACATTGGTCTAGTAGTTAACATAGAGCTCATAACCGGGGTGGATTATTTTGCTGTAGTATGAATTTTATTGTTTTGGATTGATTTTAGGTCCTTCAGATGTTATGCGTGTCGGGAAGTGAGTTGACTGAAAGTCTTGGGGTGATGAATTCGATGTCTAACTGCGGATGTAAAGGTCGAATAGATCGTTCGAAAGCGATGTGGGAGCGACTTGCATTTGCGACCAACTCTGCGGTTTCGATCGTCCGAAACCAAACTGTCGCATCGCTTCAAGAAGCGCATTTCGCTCCGGACATTGATGCGGACCAGGCGGAGATCAACCAAGGAGTCGTCTGTAGCGGTTTGATTCGCCTTTTAAATATCCAGTATCAGTTTAGCTCGGCTTGCTGCGAATGGGTTTCTTCGATGCCGGGCTGCTCTTGCATTCCTCCGCATTCAAGCCGTGAAGCGGAAGCTGTCGCTCGCTGTTTTCCCTCTTTGGGGACCCCAACGGTACTCCTCCTACCCATTTAAATAACCCATTAAACACATTTTTAAAGATACACGTCCCACAAAGAAGGTGGTCCGAAGCAGCAGCCGCTGGAAGGGACAAAACTCCTCCAGATCCAACATTGAGAAGGTGGTCCATCCCTTGGAAGCTCGCTTTGCCCGCCAGCGGAGAAAAAAGCCGCTCGACCACTCCTGGTTAAAAAATTTAAACTTTTTCTCTAAATTCTAACAATCTTATAGATGCTGTATGGCATACAACGTTGGCTAGTCAAGAAGACCTGCAGGATGTCATCTCCCTTTTATCATGTCGACCTTCAAATACGAGTTCGCAACATCTGCCCGGAGTAATTCTCACCAGAGCAGACGGTCAGAATCACGATAACCTTCATAAAGGAATGATGCATCGAGGAAGCTGGTAAACCCAATTTTCTAATATTTCTATCATTGTCAGAGGGAGATAGGGGAGGTGATGGGAGAAACCTGATATATTCATTCTAATGGCCTTCCCTCCTTGATTCATTATTGTATTAACTAAGGTGGGGCGAAGGGGACGAATCCGATGTGAACTCGTTGACTCGAAAAAGCAGCTCATCGACAGACACATCATCCAATTACTCATTGCATAAATCAACGACTACAAGCTCCGAGGTTGCTATCACTAAATAACCCAAAACATGAACGAAAAAAATGTTTTTTCAGGAACTTTCCCATGGTCGATCCTCGAACCTGTATTCTATGTGGAGCGGCGCCGATTTACCGTTTATCAAACTTTCTGAATCTTCAGAGCAACCCGATACCGGTTAAAACCGAGACTTCTGTCTTTAAACGTTGTGATCTCTATTTCGCCACGTACAGGGTGGTTTCTTCATTGGCTCCAATTTTTTCTAAACCTATGAATGTTAAGCACTTTATTAATCTTTTCTATTCAATGTGTACCCTGTAATAAAACAATTAAACGTTCTATTATTTTTTTATTAAATCATAAATACAATGAGAATCAACATATTATTTGAGGGCAGCATTTTGGATGGGCGAGTTGAAGATCTTGAACGACTTTACATCCACTGTCAGGGTTTGAGTCTACTTTAGGGCATCTAAAAAATTAAAATCTTTATTTTATCATCCTGTTCCAACTTTTGTATTACAGGAACCCTGCCTCATCCCCCTGGGATAAAAGATAAAACTAATTTATTACTTGTAGTGCATAATTAGGCTTTTGGTGGCGTTTACAGTTAAGCACCTCGATGAAACACATTCGTCGTTTAGCTGCCATGTTTCTCCCAAAGCCCTCGTCACGTTGTTTTTATCGATACAACTCGGAACATTCCCTAAAAATGCTCTTTCTAATTTTCCGTTTTCTTAGAACACAATTACCGATCACATCCTGGAATTCGAGAAAAGTTGTCGAATGCGAAAAAACGACGCACGTAAAGAACAAAAGCCGCCACATTATTTTTAAAACTTTTTTTTCTCCTTTTATTTTTGCCACTCTCTATGACGTTTGAGCCTTAACTAGATACAATTGGCTGAGATTGCCCGTACTATTATTTTATTTAAATAAATTGCGCTCTCGAATAAAAATAGATTTTATTTTTAATATTTAAAAAATCCACCTAAAAAATGTGAACCATTTTTTCGTTTTTCACGGTTTGTCGCATATGGAGACAATGGGGAAGGGAAAGCAATTTTTGTGACAATGATGTTAAAGCTTTCTTTCATTGTTGGAGAATATTTCTAATTGTAAAGATGAGACGATAAAGAGAAAGATACGAAATAAAAACTTCCTTAAATTATGTAATATGTGCCTACCTACATTTAAAAAAAATGTAAATTTTTCGCTCAAACTTTATGAAACCAAACAAAATGGTGTCTACAAAGGAAAAAAAGAATCAAAATTCCATTTCATTCTAGAATGATTTGTGGTTCCCTTCAAGACTGATTTGTAGGGCTCTTCTAGACTGGATTGTAGGGCCCTTCTAGAATGGATTGTTGGGCCCTTCTAGACTAGATTTTAGGGCCCTTCAAGACTGGATTGCAGGTCCCTTCTAGACTAGTTTATTGGGCCTTTCTAGAATAGATTTTAGGGCCCTTCTAGACTGGATTGTAGGGCCCCTCTAGACTGGATTGTAGGGCCCCTCTAGACTGGATTGTAGGGCCCCTCTAGACTGTATTGTAGGGCCCCTCTAGACAGGATTGTAGGGCCCCCCTAGACTGGATTGTAGGGCCCCTCTAGACTGGATTGTAGGGCCCCTCTAGAGTGAATTGTAGGGCCCCTCTAGACAGGATTGTAGGGCCCCTCTAGACAGGATTGTAGGGCCCCTCTAGACAGGATTCTAGGGCCCCTCTAGACTGGATTGTAGGGCCCCTCTAGACTGGACTGTAGGGCCCCTCTAGACTGGATTGTAAGGCCCCTACAGACTGGATTGCAGGCCCCTTCTAAACTAGTTTGTTGGGCCTTTCTATACAGACTGATTTGTAGGGCTATCCTAGACTGGATTGTAGGGCCCTCCTAGACTGGATCGTAGGGTATGTCTAGGCAGATATGGATGGGAAATAGGCTCTTGTGGTTTCAAATTCTGATTGAGCCCATCATAGGGAGATGGAAAAAATTCTCAAACCATCAAGAATTTTTATTCTTCACTGAACTTGAACTTGGAAACAATTAAGAAAAACTAAACAATCCCATAACTTCCCTAGAAAGTTAATTACTTATAAAAAATAAAAAGAAGTTAAAACAATGGAAGTGGGAGGTCACGGCTTTGCTCCTTCAGACAACGATTTCTTTTATATAAAGCCAGGAAGTCAAAATATGTCATTTTAGTCTTGTCAGAATGGATCCGAAGGTAACTTTGAAATTAAATAAATTTAAAAAATATTTTAAAATAATTTTTTGAAGGCTCTAGTCAAAACTTGGTTGCTCTTTTTATTCATCGCTTATGCGAGTTGGTTGACGATGGCCCAATATCAAGGATCTTCTCCTTCTTTTTCACAGGTTGGTTACATTTTAAAAATAATAAACTTTAGTGTAATGAAATATTTTAGGAACCGTTCAGGACATCAGGGAGCGGTATCAGGATTAAAAGGAGAAAAATCAAACGTCCGACAGAATTCAAGGCTGCTTCGAAAGATGCTCGATGTAAAATATAAAATTGAAATTTTTTCGATTTTATTTTGATTTTTAGTCCTTTCTCTTTTTACGGTCGTCCAGTTTAACAATGATGGATGCCAGGCTAGCACTGGCGACAACGGGACATGTCTGACGAGCGACGAATGCGCTGCGAGAGGCGGAGTCGCCAATGGCCCTTGTGCAAAAGCATTCGGAGTCTGCTGTCTATGTAAGGTCACAAATTGTTCCTCAATTTTTTTTCTTAAAAGCTGATTTTTTTAGTTATGACAACTTGTGGAATGACGACGAATCAAAATTGTACATATTTTGTCAATCCGAACTATCCGACGGCATACGATGGTACAGGATCATGCCAACTTACGATTCAAAAAGCACACCCAGATGTCTGCCAATATCGGTAAGTTTTCAATCAAATGGGCTCAGGCTGAATATTTTTTTAGAATCGATTTCGACCAATTTACTCTTTCGGGGCCCGAACAGACCAATAACGTTTGCAACAATGACCAATTCATTGTTTCCGGTGGCAACCCTATCCCTGGAATATGCGGCGTCAATACTGGAAACCATAGTATGTAAAACCACAAATAAAATTTTTTTAAATAAACTCTTTTCAGTGTATATTGATGCTGGAACTGGATTGAACAACCCAGTGACGTTAACAGTGGTGACCAGTGGACCGAATTTCGCCCGAAACTGGAAAATGAAGATCTGCCAGATTCCGTGCAATTCGAACTACAGAGGTAAATCGCAAATTAGATTAAATAAATTGTTTCTATCTTTTGTTTAGCTGAGGAAGGTTGTTTGCAATACTATACAGGAGTGTCGGGACAAATTAAGTCTTATAACTATGAAGGAGGCCTTCAACTGTCGAATCAAGACTACAGCTCGTGTGTCAGAATTGAGAGGAACTTTTGCGGAATTCAATATACAGCATGCACCGATACTTGTAAGGACAACTTTAACGAGTCTAGAGTGGACCCAAACCAGTCTAGAATGAACCAAAATCAGTCTGGAATGGGTCACAATCAGTGGCCGAATTTTAAACAAATTTTTTTCTCCTTTTAAGTAAATAATCGATCACATGCGTTCACGATGAGTGGAAACACAGTCGGACAAGGGCCGGTGACTTCTATGGTTGGAGGTCTCGGACCGAATGCATGTTCCGGTGATTGGGTCATCATACCATGTGCGATGAACGTCGGAAGGTTACCCTCATCACCACCGATTTGTGTCGACAGAATCTGCGGAGGTACTTTCAACAGCGAAGTCTCAACATCTGAAGCGACAGTTTTCAGTAAGTTCCACATTAAAATTTCAACAAATTTTAGGCACAGTGAAGCCTTTCCGTTTAGTCGTCCATACCGACAATGTCGAAGCGCCTAATGACGCTGGAAACCGCGGTTTCTGCCTTAACTATGTACAGCAACCATGTACCAACAAATTAAATTAGACTGATGTATTAGAATAAAGTTTTATTACAAAAAATTGTGTTTAAATCAATGTCTTCATTGATGTCTTCATCAATCTGACTTATCACTCAGGTCATTCGCATTTTTCACTTCTTGTTGGAGCGCATTTATTTTGGAATGAATCGTCTGGTATCGGCCGGCTAATGCGACAAAAGATTCATACAAACGTTTCATCGAGACTCCAAGCTCTTCAGGTGTAAACGGTATAGGGTTAAGACGACAGGTGACATGTCTTTCCAATTCTTTGAGTTCAGAAGACAACGTTTCTGCTTGTGCTTGAAATCTGGAACAAAAAATTGATTATATGAAAACTTTTGAAATCGCAAAACCTGGAGATGATGTTGTGGAAGTATTCGAAAGCGATGGAATCATCGCATGGAAATCCTCTTTGGTTTGCAGAAAGTCTCTGGACGATTTCGCAGTCTTGAATGCTTCTGGTGAGGTCCGATCTGAGTTTTTTGTCCGAAACTCGGTTCTTCCCTAAATCCCTTTCTAATTTGACGATCATCCTATTCAAGATTTCGGCGTCTTCTTGAACTTTCGAAATCGGCTTGAGGCTAGCTAAGGAGACTTCCGATGAATATGCTTTTTGCTGTTTGACGTATTCACGGAGAGATTCGACTTGAGCGATCAACTCGGGAGGGACTGGACGGTCTTTTGAGGTTTCGACTTTTTCGGGTTTGTTGGTGCTGAGAGGGAGAGAGCTTAGTGGGTTTAAGCCTGCGGATGTTGTCGTTGTTAGAGGGACTGCTCCTAAGCCGGCGGATGTTGAAGTGACTGCTGCATTTAGGCCAAAGCTTTGGGTTGTCTGGACACCGAAACCGGAAGATGCTGTAGATGTGGTTAAGCCAAGGCCGAATGAAAGAGGCTGCGATGTTGTAGTCGAGCCAAAGTTGAGCGGCGCAGACGTTGTCGCTGTAGAACCGAAGCCGAATGATAAAGGCGCAGAGGTGGTAGCAGCTGTAGTAGGTGCGCCTAACGTCAAGCCTTTGGCATTGGAGCCAAGGCCGAAATTAAGTGTCGGCTGCGCTGTCGTAGTTTTTGCTCCGAAGTTGCTAAAAAGTGAGGGCTGCGTTGTCGCCGCGGTGGCGGGAGGTTTGAAGCCTTGGTTGCCGAATCCGAAATTCAAACCTGCCGGAGCTGCTGTGGTCGTCGGTGCACCGAAAGGCGTCGACGTCGCAGGAGCACCGAAAGGCGACGACGTCGCAGGAGAACCGAAAGGCGTCGACGTCGGAGCAGCACCGAAAGGAGTCGACGTCGCAGCAGCACCGAAAGGCGATGGCGTCGCAGCAGCGCCGAATGACAAATTTGGTGCTGGGGTCGTCGATCCGAAAAGACTCGGCGTAGTCGTCGCCCCAAACGGTGGGGGCTGAGTCGTCGGCGTGGACGGTTTGCCAAATAGTGAAGAACCAGAACCCAACATAATATTTTAAATAATTAATTATATCGTTCAAGAGTCAACTTGTCAAGACAAAATGCAAACGAACGTTAAATGAGGAAGGTTGCAAGCTTATCGTCCTTGTTAAAACCCATGTGAAAATAGCCTCAAACCAGTGATGTAATAGCTCTAAACTTCCTCCAAATTTCTCTTTTATATACAATTTTTCCTGTTTCTTCTATTTTCCAAAGAAATAGAAGGTACCAAACCTGAAATCATAGCCCCCCAAATACTCCCTCTATGGTCTCCTTCATTTCTCCCAAACTCACTCATTACGTCTTCCCACTATGTACATACCTGCAACTGACCACCCCAACCAGTCTCCAAAAACCCATTTGCATGATTTCCATCTTACTATCTCTCTGGCCTCTTCCAAAGAGTGACTATTATATTGGGTCCCTCACACCATAACCCCCCTTGTTATCCTATATTCCCCACCAACATTTAGCTATTCCAAACCATCATATCTTCCTACTATACTTCCAACTGACCCCAGCAAGTATCCATGCAACTGGTCCTATCCCCCCCCCCCACTTAAATTTAACAGATTAAGACCCAATATTGAGACAAAAGGTCCACTCAGCACAGCAAAGGAATGGTTTTTTGTGACACGGTATTAAATTATACCCTGCACATTCAGACTCAGGGACACGCAATCTGGCAGTGCTGCATAGCCCAATGCGCCCTAGTTAAGCATCAATAAACGAAAAATACAAGGAAAAAGATATCACAATTTTTTAAAATTATTTACATATTTTGATTATACAAAAACTGTACAGAGGAGGTAGTTAAGTAAGAGGACTAGATTTTTCAGATGTTGCTTTATGCTTTGCCTTTTAGAGTGTTTCACTTAGTTCTAAAAGAAAGTAGATTTGATGTAGGAGACTGTATAGTTGATGTCGGATCTGAGGTATTTTTCAGCGTAGTCGAGGACTTCTTGAGGCAAACCGATTAACTTTTTGATATCAGGGTCTTGGTATTTGGGTAAGACTTCGACACCGTCGATAAAAAGCGGTTCGGCTTTCATCATCTCCAGAGCCGAGTCTATGGAAGGTAAAAAATTCTTGAGCCAGAGGACGTCACGGAGCTGTCGGACGGACAAAGAATCGACAGGTAGATCGGCGAACATTTCACTTTCCGCTGGAGAGTCGACCGCCTCCCTCTTCACCAAAGGAATCTCTTCCAGTTCTGACTCTTCGTAGGGATAGAGACAACTGCTCGTTTCGCAGAAAAAGATGCTCAGTTTTGAATTCAATTGGTATAGCTTCACTTGCGAGTTGAGGCCCTTGTTTCGACACTCTGGACATTCCCAAGTCGAGCTGGAAGCTACTTCAAATAAACAGTCATCCAGAAACGAATCCATTTTTCAACAAATAGTTACAGTACAAAAACAAACATCGAAAAAGCGTTTTCAACAAACATCACAATAATCTTCATACTACAGCATGAGTTATAACCAACTAAAAGGTTACTATCAGACGCATCGATTAGCTTAACTCTAATGGATTTTCGAAGTCAAAATTTCTCATTTCTACCACATTTTCACCTTTTTCTGTATTCTTTCGAAAAAATAGTGCGAAAAATAAATGGTCAAATTTCAGTTGATATCACGAAAAAAAAATTTTTTTGTTCGAATTTTCCTTTTTTTTCCTTTCTTGGGAAATGGAAAGGAGAAAAAAATTCCCTCCACCATTTCTCTCGATTATCACGGGCTGAATGCCAAATGTAAGAGATCACAAAAATTTCCCTTCATAGTTCATCCCTTCCTTTAGGAAAAAAAATTCCCTAGAAATTCCAGCACTGCATTTTTCGAATAGAAACCGGGAAAAAAAAACTCTAGCGCCCATTCCTTGAACTGAAGCCCGGAAGAAAGATTCACAAGTTATAGGACATTCTCTCGGTGGGGGTGTCACGTTTTATAGTTCAACGACACTCCGCTTGTCATCTTTTTCGCGCTACCATCGCCCATTCGTTTGTCTTTTCGTTGTTTTCCTTATACGCCCAGCGTCCCCTGGTGGCTTTATTTTCGTAACTTCATACTTTTAGCGCTGTTTCCGGACTTCTTCGGAACTACAACATAGAATTTCTGCCCAGCCCACTCGAAATCTGTATCAGTGTATTTTAATCTATGACTGCTCAGTAAGATTAATTTGTTTAGTATTTTACTGTCCAACGTGAGTCGTCCGGGCAGTACCGTACGATTTCGAAATGATTTATTTCTAAACGCAAAATCCTTTCAATTATTTTTAATCTCATCATTGACCCAAAGGCTGAATTAGCGAATCTCTAATATGTGATCTCAATTCAAGTGATATTTTTGTTGTGATTTTCCATTCCGTTATCTTTGTGATTTGTGTGCCGATTGAATTGAAAGCCGATCATGTCTCTGAGAAGCTAAAATGGTCATTTTCTTCGTCTTTTTTCTCGGATTTTCCGTCGTTTTCGGACATCCGATAGATCCAAAAGGTGAGAGAAATTTTATATTCGCTACGGGAATGGGGCTGCCTCAAGGATTTCTTTAAAATGAGTCATTTTTCGTGTTGTAATCTCCATCCTGTACCCCAGGAAGCTGATTCCAGATATCTGCCTCATTTTTAATCAAATTATCTGATAAAATACGCCTGATAATGAACTGACATGACAATGGGTGGCTCAGGACTATTTTAGTCATCCCCAGATCGCTCTGATCGAATGTCGGGTTTTGATCCATTTCAGCAGCTTCACCTGTACACTGAAAAAATTAATCATCCCCAAGAAGTCTAAAGAAAAGACAAGCCAACTGCAATCGTTTAACTTCCTCAATTGATACAGATTGAAACCTTTGACGTGTATAACTTCCTCATTTTTGGACATAGTTGTACCGTTAGAAAGCCCTTCTAATGAGCTATTTAAGTGAAAGTACGATAACGATCCAAGGTCCTTTATCCTTAAAAACCGACATAAAACTGGCGCAGCAGTAGGCTTGTGGAAATGTCATCTTGGTGTGAATAACTTCCTCATTTTTGAACCGCTTTACTCGTTAGTTGTACCGTTAGAAAGCTCTTTTAAGGATTACCAATTCACGACCAAAACCAGTTAAGTCATAATTCTTTACATCAAAATACGACCAAAAATACGTACGGTGGAATAAAAAATGTCAACTTTTGACGTGCCCAACTTCCTCATTTTTTAACAGATTTGCTCGATATTTGTATCGTTAGAAAGCCCTAATTAAAGTGATTGTGAATAATATCGATCCAAATATCCTTTTTTTTTCCTGTAAAAACGAATTATAACTGACGGAAAAATCTGGAAGTGTCAACTTATGATGTTAGTTACTTCCTCCTACTTGAAGGCTGATATCAAAAAAGAAATACCGTTTTTTTCAGCTCCCTGTGGACCGATCATCTTGAAATTTGGCAGCGATCCTCTTTGAAATGATAACTAAAAACCCTAAAAATTCCAAGTCGATCAGCCCACAATAAGCTGAGAAAACGCAATGTACAAAAATCTAGTCAAACATCCTCAATAGTCGACATAAAACTGATAATCTGTTCTGGCAATTTTTGTCGTCTATCCTAAATTTTGAACCGATTTGCTTTACAAATATGCCCTTCGAAATTCTTTAGGTTTTCATTAGGTACATCTAGGTTGCCGAATTTAGACCTACACAGCTTTGATTTCTGTCTGTCCGCGGATTTTTTGTTGCTAAAATGTTGTAAAAAAGCTACGTTGCCCTTGTTTTCCCCTGAGATTTCATTGGTTCATTGCACCATTGAATTCTTCACAGTAAATGTTCCGGATTAGTGCTTCAATAGGCGGGGGACCTTCCGAACCTTTTCGCCTGAATATTATTAACTCCTTTCTTAGAGATAGCACTTTTGGGATCACTGGTGGACAGCACGACCAATTGTCCGAAGGACAGTTTCGACCCCTCTCCAAAATTACAGATGTTTTCTCAGGTCAAGCTCCATACCAATTGCAGCTTTTAAAAATGGTTGTTATTTAATGTCCATAAAATCTTGAAAGAGAAAACTGGGTAGTGTTTTACAATATTATGTATCACAATTTTTTATTTCACGCTCCCTGGAGACTCTCGTGTCCGTCAACATTACTTTCTTGCAATTAAAATCACTCTCACTTCAGGTTGCACTTCAAGGTTCGTAGGAGTCGTGTACGTTATCTTCCCCTTCAGAATTGTTTAAACAAATCACGGTATTCAATGAAAAACGAGGAGTTTTTCAAATTTTGTTGGGAAGTTAAACGAGGGAAAAATACTTAAATTGCTGTTTTGAAGAAAGTTCTGTGATTTTTATGGGGAAAATATATTTTTGTTCCGTTTTTCTCGGTTGAATTGCACTGGAACGTTAACCGGCTCGGTACTCTCAAGAGGCAAGAGCGTTTCATAAATGATAAAATTGTGTAAGAGTTATAAAGGAGCCACACTGGCTGGGTTTAGTGGCTGAAAACGTAATGGGAAATATGTACATAAACGTACCTACCTAGCTCCATTTATCAAATTATTTTTTCGTCTGATTTCGACTAAAATTTAGCAAAGAAACACCCAATTTTATGAAGATTTGGAGAGTTAACTCACAATTAGAATCTGCAATCGTAATCTTTTTGGACCGAAAAACAGTCATTTCTGCACATTTTTTGTGTTTAGGGACAAAAAACAGTCGATTTTGTTTAGTTTCAGTAAATTAAACCGGAAAAAAGGAGTCATTTCCGCCTAATTTTCAGTGATCGTCGTGTGGGGGGGAGGGGATCATTTTGTGTGGGTTTTAGCCTGTGAATTTTTTGAAATAGCAAAAAATTAGAGCAGCTGTAATCAATGGAATCGTGTAATTTTTGGACCGAAAAACTGTCGTTTTACTTCCTCAGTTTCCGGTAGTGGAAGCTATGTGATCTTTTTGACAAATAAATATGTACCTTTTTCAGACACATTTAGACTCTTACCCTTTCAGCTAGATTTTGACCCTTTTTGACGTTAAAGCAGCTTTTCAGACAGATTTTGACCCTTTTTGACAAGAAAAAAAAGCAGCTTCTCTGGATTTTGACCCTTTTCCCCCAGACATATTTGGACCCTTTTTTTACAAGAAAAGGCCCTTTTCAGCCTAATATCAAATTTTTTTTTTTTTTTTTTTTTTTTTTCTTCTTCTATAATTGAAAGACCTTTTTCAGGCAGATTTTGACAAAAACAGACCCTTCTTAGACAGTTAGGTCCCCTTTTGACAAGAAAACCCCTTTCAGCCTAATTTTGAACCCTTTTGCGACAAGAAAAGACCTTTTTCAGCGATATTAAAGCAAATATTTTCATTTCTTTTCCAGATCTGCAGTCTGGAAACATCGCAGTTGCGCTGGTAGCACTCGCTTTTCTCGTCACGGGCGTTTTATCAGTCGCGTTATGCCTCTGCTGCAAAAAACGTCAGGACGGATTCAAGGTACGTTTTAAGAGAAGAAAAGTTTAAATTATTATCGATATTATATTTCAAATGCCAGGCGCCGACCTTAAAAAGAATTCTGTCGGTTAACCAAATTATTTCGAAAATCGTTGCCAAATCGCCTCTTGTGCAGATCTCATACAAAAGACGAGGAAGAGGCTCGGCTTGCCCAATTACCCCGATGAAATAACTCGGGGAGGGGGGGGGGACTCTTCCGATCCTTCCAGTTCATAAAATCGGCGAAAAAAAAAAACACTTATTTTTAGCCCAATTTATTAGATTTAATTTCATTTTTTACTTAAAAGAAAAGAAGAAGACAAAAAAAAAAAAAGCCTTTTTATATCTTTCTCTAAAAATCCAGTGAGAGTGAAAAAGATAAGACTGGCGACCTAATTTTTCTTTCTCGCCTATCCTTTTCTTTTATTTAAGATGAGGCGTCTTCTACTATTTCCTCTACATTTAAAAATTCATTTTTCTCATTTATTATTGTTTTCATAAATGTTTGAACAAAAATGAATAATGGATTCACATGGGCGTACTCATGAAAACTAAATTCACAAGTGGATTTTAGGTGTCACATTTTGTGTCTAATGAGTGTCACATCTTGTTTGTTTTTTAATAAAAAATTATGTCACACGTAGTTGTCACATGTGACCATTTTAAGCCCATGAGATGCCGAATATTTTTGTTTGAGGGAATAAAAATTGTGTCACACAAGTACGTATTTTATCAAGTGACACATTTTGAATCAAACTAAGGTAGTTGTCACATGTGACACATTTTATCTCTCTCCAAAACAGCATTTACTGTAAATTAATTGTGTAAAGTTTGAATCCTAGACCCTTTGTTGACAATACAGACTCTTCTGTGATGAACTTTGACCCTTTTTACTTTTTAGGCAATGTATTATGTAGATATTTCCTGGATGGACTTTGACTATTTTAGATAATATAGACTCTTCTGAGATTACTTTGACCCTTTATAGACAAAATAGACACTTTTCTAGATTGTCATGACCATTTTTAGACAATTTAGACTCTCCTTAGATGGTCTTTGATCCTTTTTAGATGATATAGACTTTAATTTCTTAGATAGACTTTGAACATTTTTAGACAAAAAAACTCTTCCTAGATGGACTTTGAACATTTTTAGACAATAAAGCTCTTTCTAGATGGACTTTGACCCGTTTTACTTTCTTAAATGGACTTCGACCGATTGTAAGCAATAGCTCTTACATAATTTAGGTTAAAACGACATTTTACTAGACCTTTAGCCAGGCAATAAAGGGTCAATTTTTGGGACTTTGCCTACTATATAATGGGACCATATTGATTTTCAAGCCTTTCAAGAGTTCAAACTTGATATATAATGAATTTCTTGTTAAAAACATTCAAATTTATCTCCTTTATTATTTTTTCTACGCTCACTTATTTCGTTAGTGTCACACGCTTCCCCTACCTGTTAAATACTGTTAGTTGAACTTTTAATGCTTGGAAAAGTAGAGCTTGTCATATAGAAAGGACATCGCAAATATAAAAGTTTTATAAAAATAAAATTTCAAATGTTAAACCCCTTAAACAACCAATTTTTTGCGGATTTTTTAATTTAATAGCCCACGATGGTCTCTAGAATTATTATTGTAATTTAAATCTTCAATTCGATATTATAGTTTTCACTGTCCTTGATTAAAATGGGTTTTATTTAACTATTCAAGCTCTTCTCAACTTTATTCAACCTTGAAAAAGGTGTTGAAAGATCTGGTTTATTCTTTGAACCGTAATTTTTGACCTTCCATTTTTAAAAAAAGGTTTAATTTGTAAAATGTCACACGTATTGTAGTTTAATGTGACACCTTTTTCGACTTATACATCAGTTTTGATTGATTTTGTGGGTGTCACACGCTATTAATTTTATCGTGTGACACATTTTTAATGACTAGTGTCACATCTAGTTTGTGACATCAAAAAAACTTAATTGTAAAATAATTGTTTAATTTTTGTTTTTCTCGAAGCCCAAAGAGGAAATCGTCCAGGTAAGGAATGGTTCCAAAAGTCTGCATGTTAGATAAAATTATTCAAATGTTGACTCATTTGAAGATCAAGGCTGTTTAGTATTCGTTCCAGTTTTTTATTTTTCCCAGACTCTTTGATATGAAATGCATTTTTTGAATAGGTGTCCTTGAGATTAGTTATTTTAATTATAACACCTACTTTGATTCTAATCTAAGCTTTTTTGAAAAGGAATTTACGAATCCGAGGTCGAGCAATGTTGGCTTTACGAATACTCTGGCGACCGAGGTGGCCATTTTTCCTCCCCCTGGGGCTCTTTTGCAGAGGCAGGAGGTAACATCCATGCCCCCGGTTACCAATTTACCGCCGTCGAAGCCTCCTCGTTCGATCCAAACACCTGAAGTGTCCGACTGGTTCGGTAAGTTTTCATTCTAAATAGAAAAGTGCAAATTTTAAAGTTTTTTTTTAGCTGACGAAAACGAAAATTTCCCTCGCCAGCAGATAAGTTACAAAAAAGAAATGGGGACTGGATGGTTTGGAAAGGTAAAATTTTTTTTGGACTCTATCGATCTCTCCACAAAAACCAAATACCCCCAACCTCCCTTGCCACCCCAACCTCGACTCCCTATTTTTTTAAAACTATGTTGTTCTAGGTAATGGAAGGAGAAACAAGAGGTACAAAAGTCGCCATTCGAATTCTCAAAGAAGGCTCTTCGCCTGAAGAAAAGTCGTACTTTCTAAATGAAGCGAAACCTTTCCGAGACCTCCGCCATAAAAATGTCGCCAAACTTTACGGCAGATGTCTCGAACAAGAACCATATCTTTTGATATTCGAACTCGTCAATAATGTATGTGAATTTGGAAACTTTCAAATTTTATTTTGACCAATCTTTTCAGAGAGATCTCAAAAACTTTTTGACGGTGAACTCGAACAGCAAGGCGGCCATGTTTGAGCAAGGGATTTGCCTCAAATTGATGACCGATGTGTCCGAAGGTCTCGATTTCATGAACAAAAATGGTTTTATACATTCGTAAGTATTTTTGTATTTAAAATTCGATTGTTTACTGTTTCTTTAGGGATTTGGCGGCAAGAAATTGTCTTGTTGGAGGTGATCTGTCTGTCAGAATCGGAGATTACGGTACAAGTGTGGATTTGTATAAAAATGAATATTATCATGTCGACGGAATCGCAGTGCCGATAAGATGGTGTGCACCTGAAACAGTCAACTTCACTTCATCCAGTATAGAGACTAAAGAGGTTTGCTGTTTTTGATTTAACTTCCTCAAAAATTAAGTCCAATCCCCTCGAATATACAATTTTAGGATGAGTTGGGGATCTTGGGAAAAAAAGAGGGTAGAAGGAAAGTTTTTGAGGAAGTTGTGTAAATTTTGGCTCCAGACATGTTGGTACTTATTTTTCTCCCCAAAGGTTACTGTTTCTGCGAATATCTGGTCTTTGGGAGTCATCCTTTGGGAAATCGCTGAATTCGGTCGCCTTCCTTTTGACAGCCTCAGCGATGATGAAGTAATCTCAAAAGTTTTTGGACAAGAGAGGTTACGTTTACCTCAGCCAGAATGCCCTTCCGGACAATATTTGTATGTAAAAAGAACCTAATGAGGAGAAAATTAAATTTTTGTTTTGTTTTAGACATAATATAATGCAGATTTGTTGGAAAATGGAGAATCGGGCGACGACTGAACAAGTGATTTCGATGCTTCAGTATTTGAAGATGAATCCGTTTCAAGAATCGGATTTTGAATCGAGGTGGAAAAAGTTGAAGCCGAATACTGTCGCTGTGGTCGATAACCACACTCCTATCCATTCGCCACGCCACACGGAGCTCGCCCAGCGACTTAAGCTTCAAGCGAAGACAGAATTCGATTCGGGCGTTGACCTTGAAATCAAGCCGGACGACTCATTCAAAACAAGCTCTCCCACCATTTCGCCCCAGCTTTCAGTCATGAGCGACGATTTCCTTCAGAAAAAATCGCCGAGTTTGACCAACTTGAAAGGCTCGTTAGAAGACGTCCAGTATGACTCCTGGCTTCAAGGAGTCGAGCAGAAAACCGACGAGGACAGAACATTCGTCAAAAACATCTCGGAAGCCATCAAAAACCTCGATGAAACCTTAGCACTAGAAAAGACATCATCTTCATCTCCCGATTCCAGCATCGAATGCCCCAAAAAGCCTCTTTTCGAATTCAACTTGGGACCAACCAGCCTCGAGCGAGAATTCAACTCCGACACCGAAGAAGAAGCATGGCGAAACCGAATCGAAAGAGGCGAATTCACGGAAAAAGTCAAAGAAAAATCCAAATCCGTCACCGACCTAATGATTCTGACTCACATCGAATCTGAAGAAAGCGAAAACGATTCGTTGCCAAGCTTAAGCCGCCAATATGCCAAGAAAAACGCCAAAATAACAATTTTCACAGGTATCGGATTCAGTAGCGAAGGAAACATACGAAATGCCCTTTTGAGGGAAGAATTCGAAGAAAAGTTAAAATCGTTGAACGTTCGGAAAACTGACGATTCTCTCGGAAAAGAGCCTTTTTTAGTCAATGCTGCCTCGGGGACGATATCGAAGGAGACTGTAAATAAAAATATCGAGTCCGAGGCAGCCAAACAGTCTAGTCAGGAAGAATCCGTTCCTAAAATTGTTATCACGGAATCGGTTTTTGAAGAAAGGGTTGAAGATGAGGATCAAATCGAAGTTCGATTCGAGCCTAGAAAATTTGTTTTCGTTTGCCACGAATCGGATTCCGAGGACGAAAACTGTGATAAAGAGTCTTCCGTCATTTTAGGCTCCTGCGAGGAGCACACTCTCGATTTTTTTAAAGGTCTTAAGACAACATACGCAGACTACTACGTTGAAGAAGCCAAAATATTAGATGAGCCGAAAAAAGAGCCCAAACGTCCTACTTCAACCAAAGTGAGCAAATCCAAGTCTTTAGATTCAGTTTTGGACAATCCCGAGGTTGCCGAACATTTTGACAGTTTTTCGGGCGATTCGGGCCACAGTTCGGACCGATGCATTGACCAAGATAAGCAAATGAACGATTTAAAAAGTCGTCTGGAAGACGTCATGAGATACGGAGACGATTTTCAGTTGAGAAGCTCAGAAGACGAATATGGAGGAAAATTGTTGACTCCGGATGATGAACGTAGCTCAGACTCTGGTTTCCGTGACAAAGGAAGTCTAAGCGAAAGTGTGGAAGACACGTGCGACGAAAAATACAACCTAGAAGACATCGATGCAGAACTAGATGACTACCACGTCAACGAATTTGAGTCTCAAAGCATCGAATCTTGGTTTCTTCATCCCAAAGAAACTAAAGACGGATGGGGTTCAATTTCCACAGAAAACGAAGAACAAACGACATTCTCCATCGATGCCGAATTCGTCGCAGCAATCCGAAATGAGCTCTCCGAAAAACTTCCTTGCGCCCATCAAAAAACCGAAGAAGACACTTCTCCTGAAGAAACTGCAGACCCCATCTTCGTCTATCCTTCACAACTTTCGCCAATTTTGGAAGAACACGAATCAAGCCAGTCCTCTCTTATTGATGACGACTCTCCTTTATTGATTCTCCCTCCTCCCGAAATCCCGTATGACACTTTCAAAGAAGACATCATCAAAGAGATCATCAAAAGTCCCGACAAAGAACCTTTAGTTGTCGAAGATTTAGAAAATGGAGAAGAAACCCTTTTGCCTGAAGACAAATTCATGATTGAAGATGATGTTTTGATCATTGATACAGAAACGAATGAAGTTACATTGATCGAAAGTCCTAAACCGCAATCACATCTCGCTTTCGTATTACCGAAAAGAAATGAAAACTTCGACGACGATTCAGTCAATTCAGAAACGTACATTTTAAGCCCAGAGAACGCCCCTACGCCTGACATTTCATACGATAACACTCTTTCTTCACCAGAAAACATGTCCGGATTGTACATGTCACCTTGTTCTGTCCGTTCCGACCTTTTCGACTCTGGACCTCCAAGTTTGCCTTTCGACCTCGGCCAGAGCATGGAAGAAGTCGAAGAAATCACACCGAATAACGAAGCTGAAGAAATAATGCAAGATTTAATCAGTGCGGGAATCGTCCAGCCTGTCATCGTCGTGGAAGAAACACCCGATCACAAAAAAGCAGAATTAGAAATCGATTTGTTATTACAAAAACCGAAGAAAATGGAAGAAGTGCGCGACCAAACTTGGCTCAAAGATTTATTATCCTACGACTTGAATGTCTCAGAAAACTGGCCTAGCAGTGAAGAGCTGGAAGGTGAAAAGCTGAAACCGAACTTAAACTCGACTCTCGCTCTTCTTTCTCCCGACGAAAAGAATCAAAGTTCGAGCTCATTCGCATCAACTCCTGACGATTCCAAACTCATTTTGGATAGTTTGAGCGATAGCAGTAACTATTCTGTGATTGCTGCTCCGACTTCTTTGTCGATCGGTAACTCAGTCACTGTGCCGATGCCGTCGCCAGAAGATGCTGATAAAGGCTGGAGGCCAACCATGTGTCAGCTAATGGAGCTCACCGATCAAGCAGAAGGTGAAGAAATGACGACTTCGTTTATTGAGCCTGACGAAAACGGTGTCTACACTCCCGACTGGGAAAGCGACACAAGCGAATCTTCCTCTAGCGGAGAATTCGTCTGGAAGGTAAACTTTCTTTTAATTTCTGGTGTCAGTTAATCCTTCTTGTCATTAGGAAGGTGTTAAGGATGATGTTGTCGATACTATTTGCTTGGTGAGTGGTGACTAACCTCCACTAGCTCCTCAAACTTTTATTCATTAATTGTCTTTTTATAGATCCAAGAACCATCAAAAATGGAAAGAATTGATGAAGAAGATGAAAATACGACTGACACCGATGATACAGATTCAGAAGGAAGCGGAACCGAATTCGTCCCCTCCACTTGGGACCCGAATGCCACTCCTGGAAAGTCATCTCTTAAAAGCCCAACTAGCAAAGTCAGCAAAATGTTTTCACTTTTGCATTTACTAAATTAAACATTTCAGTCAAGCCGCAAACGTGTCGTTTTTGAAAAAGAGAAGTACCAGTGCGTCTATAAATATCCGAGGGAGCCAGTCGAAGAGGAAGAACCGACACCAACACCTTCCACCGAATATTCAACATTCAACGGTAAGAATCTCATTTTTTGTTTCAAATATTAAATTTTGACCATCAATTTCAGTCGTTCCGGATTACGACTTTACATTAGAAGGTATTTTAGGGGTGTAGTTTAAAATGGTTGGTTAATCCATAAATTTTGAATTAGATTGGGAATTGGGAGATTGTGAGGTGGTGCATGAGGAGAGCGACAATGAAGAGGAAAAGAAAGTTGTTAAAAAACAAGATTATGATTTTTACAAGCTTAATTATAATTTAGGGACAAGTAAGTTGTTAGAGAAGCTTAGTTTTAGCCGCATGCTTCTTCATTGCTTTCATGCCCTCATTTGAGTGAAATTCATGTTCCAGTCAAATTAGACATATGGATGGTCCAGAGCTTTGTTCCCAAACAGTGTGAGAGCTTTTTTGAGGGGTTCACTCATAAGTAGACCTACTATGATGACCTGGACTGCACATTTTCGGTTGAAATCTTCAGGGCCACCAAATAAGCTGCTTTCGCTTTGGCCAAAGATCTTCTGATGATAACCATGATGCTGGACCTTTTAGCTGAATGCTATGGTTCCTAGATGAACATCTAGGTCTTTGAATGCATCTTTTTGCTTACTAGCTGGTCTGCATAATGCCTTATTCCCAAACTACCATTGATGGCTTTTTGAAATAGTATACTGATTGCCATTTGCTTGGCTCCTTGAAAGCTTCTGTCATGTGCTATCTGCAGGTTATATCCCCTGTTTGCAAACCACTGCACTTTTAGCCATATTATTCTGGCTCTTTTGCTTCTCTTATTCACTGCAGTGCACATTTGTGGCACCTGATGGCTGCGCTGCCAATCAGCAGTGTTGGCATTTCTGGATTTCTTTTCTGGTGTGGCACTCCATCCTCCAATGCCTTGCAGTACTACTAGCTGCAGTCAGGCGTCACTGCTATCAAGAGAACCACCTTGATAAACTTCTTAGACCTGGGAAGTTTGATCATCAGTGCTTCCCTCCGCAGACTGGTCAGCAAACTTCTTGGGCAGCGACACTGCACTGGACACCTTAGCTATAGCTTCAGTGCAGCCTGTACAGCTGTCAAGACCACCTCAAAAATTTGGATTTCTTGTGTCTAATTTGACTGCTCTTGATGTTCAACTGTCTAATTACTGGTTATTCTAGATACAATAATGGATGATGGAGAATTTTTCATAAGCGGCTCATCACGAGGGTTCGACTGGGGCGAGTCTGAAAGAAGCGAGTTTTTCCCCGGACGGGACAGCGAAGAAGCGGATTTCGCATCCGGCAGTTCGGAATCGGGTCGTTTGAATCTGGGCGAGCTCCGCCACACGAAAGACACACTTCGGCTTGAATTGCCAACCTTGAGCCGCCATGTCGAAAAGGCGGAAGCTTCCTTCCTTGACAGTGGCATCGACACCGCCACACCTGACAAAAACTAATTCTAACCCTTCCATCCAAAGTACTTAAACCAATAGAAACTCCAGGGTCCCAATCACGCACTTAACAGACCTAAAGCACAGCCCCCAATAGCCAAGGGGACTAACTAGACACTAAAATTCCTGTTATAAAAGACATTTTATACGCTAAAAGGTTAACACCTGTTAATACTCACGCTTAAAACTCTCAGAAATGCCAAAAATCATCTTTTTGTAAATACTAGCGCTCCTCACAATTTAGCCCAAAATTTAAAATTGTGCTGGAGTATAACTAATCGATGTAATTATTTTATTATTTTTTAACCTTATACTCAATATGTATTATGATGTAGATAGAATTAGAAGTGTTAGATTTGTTGGTTTTTTATGTTATTTGAAATTATTTATTTGTCTAAATTTTACTTTAACATGTTTTTTAAAATGTCAACTGTAGATCTGATGTGATAGGAACAAAGACCGTCCAGAAACCTGACGGAATGTCCAAAATTTGATTTGTATTTTTGTTTATTGCCTAAGTTGGGTGCTCCAATGAATGACCATAGCAGGACTATGACTTTTATTCAGAAATACTCTTTGCCAGAAGCAGCCGAGATAACTAAATGATTTTTTAAACAATTTCTTGAAGATTTTCATCGTTTTCCTTTCTTTCTGGACCCCCAAAAGTTAATTCCGCTTGAGATAAGCCGTGACGTCATTCGTTGGACCACCCATCCAAGGTACATTTTATTATTTTACCAAAACATTTTTGTGTGCTGGTTTGGTGTACCTTAGAATAAATAAATTTTTAAAAAATAATTTTAACGTCTTTTTACGGCTAGTATGAAGTAGCCCAATCTGCAATAAATCGCCCAAAAAGTGCAACACTGCAAGTCCTTTATTAATACTTTTGAACAGTGTTGCCACATTTTGCAATTCAAGCCATATTATGGCTTGAAATAGCCCAATATACCAAAAATCTGGCAACACTGGACCAACAAGAAGCAGTCCAGTCCTCCTAACCAAAGTACATAGTCCAATCAAGAGTAGCCCAATCTGGCAACACTGGAGTTATATGAAGTAGTCTAATCATAGATAAATTGTCCAAACTGACAACACTGCCAAACTAGTCCAATACCATTTCCCTAAAGTAGTCCAATTTGACAAAAATAGCCCAATCTGACAACACTGAACCAATATGAAGTGGTCTAATAATGGGTAAATTGCCCCAATCTGGCAACAATGGACCAATGGTGGTCCAATCAGTGAAAATCGCCAAACTGGCAGCACTGCCAATGCAGTCCAATCAATCACCCTCCCCTAATGTAGTCTAATGAAAAAATAGCCCAATCTGGCAACACATGTAGTCCAATCAGCGAATAATCTCCCAAATTGCAACACTGCATCCCCCAATTTAAGCAATGTTGCCACTTAATGCAAATTTGGCTATTTTTACTGTAGAGTGTAGTCCAATCTTTTAAATAGCCCAATGCGGCAACACTGTTTATTGTTAAGTCATTCTGGTCCAATCCCAATTGAAAACCAACTTTCTTTTGAAGAAGTTTATAAAATAAAAGTAAATAAATAAAAAGTACGTTTTACATGGTTTTCCCAAACCGAGTTATTCCATTTCTCTCAAGTAGGGATTTTCGTAGTTTAGGTTGCCCACTCTGGTATTTACGAAACTTTTAACCTCCGTGAGTAAGCTTGAGAAATAAGTGACTCACCCCATTCTTTTACCTAGATTTGAGATTTCTTATTGGTTTAGTTCTTTTAAAGGAAATAGAAAGGTAAAACAAATCAAATTATTTAAAATCTGTGTAGATAAATTCGATTTTTCTAATTCTAGATTGAAATATGGAGGAAGAAATAGAAATCAAACAGGAATATTTGGAGGGCGAAGAAGTCGACATAAATCAAGAACCTTTCTTTAATGAGGATGGAGAACCAATGGCGGAAATTAAGCAAGAAATTCTCGAACCAGAAATTGAGATGGAATGCCCAATGGATCCTGCGATGGTGAAAGAGGAAAACATCTACGGCTCAAGCTGGTATGAAGTGAAACAAGAAGGTTCCGCTTACAAATGTTGTCTCTGTGAAGGCATATTCCCCGATTTAGACACCCTCAATGTTCATATGGATGTCCATAGTAAAGTCCTTACCAATCAGAAGTCGGTTAAATGCGTCGTATGCGACGCCGTGTTCGCCAATTCAAACAACATGAAAAGACACATGGCGACCCACACAAATGAAAAACCATTCAAATGCGACATGTGCGATGCCACCTTTTCTCGCTCAGATCATATGATTGCGCATAAGAGAACACACACAAAAGAGAGGCAGTACAAATGCGATTTATGCGATGCCACGTTTACACAGTCGCAGCATGTGAATATCCATATGAGGAGCCATACAGGAGAGAGGCCTTATAAATGCGAAATCTGCGATGCCGCTTTCTTCCGCTCAGACCATTTGAACGCCCATAAGAGGACACATACCAAAGAGAAGCCTTTCAAATGCGAAATATGCGATTCATCCTTCTCCCGGTTACATCATATGAACAGTCATATGAGAACGCATACAGGAGAGAGGCCATACAAATGCGACATGTGCGACGCCTCCTTCTCCCGTTCGGACTATATGAATGCCCATAAAAGAACACACACGAAAGAGAAGCCATATAAATGTTTTATCTGTGATGCCGCCTTTGCAAGGTCTGATCATATGAATGTTCATATGAGAACGCATACGGGAGAGAAGCCGTATAAATGTGTTGTATGCGATGCCACTTTTACCCAATCACATCATATGAATACTCATATGAAAACGCACACAAAAGAGAAGCAATATACATGTTTTGTCTGCAATGCCACCTTCACGCAGTCGGATCATTTGAAAGGTCATATAAGGACGCATACTGGAGAGAGGCCGTATAAATGTGAGGTATGCGAAGCCTCTTTTACACAGTCACATCACAAGAATATACATATGAGGACCCATACAGGGGAGAAGCCTTATAAGTGTGATTTCTGCGATGCCACTTTTACCCAGTCGCATCACAAAAATGTTCATATGAGAAGCCACACGGGAGAAAAGCCGTATAAATGCGACGTCTGCGATGCTGCCTTCTCCCGTTCAGACCATATGAATGCCCATAAAAGAAAACACACACAAGATACTCAATATACATGTGTTGTCTGCAATGCCACTTTCTCCCAGGCAGATCATTTGAAAGGCCATATAAGGACGCATACAGGAGAGAGGCCGTATAAATGTGATTACTGTGATTCTTCTTTTACCCAGTCACATCACAAGAATGTACATATGAGGACCCACACAGGAGAGAAGCCTTATAAGTGTGATTTCTGTGATGCCGCTTTTACCCAGTCGCATCACAGAATATCCATGTGAGGACTCATACTGGAGAGAAGCCTTATAAATGTGATATCTGTGATGCTGCCTTTTCCCGGTCGGACCATATGAATGCCCATAAGAGAAAACATGCCTCATTAGAATAAATAAGCTATCGTATGGTTTGTGAGGTCAAGTTTGGTGACCACCAATCAATAACCTTGCTTATCCAATGATTTGGACCTGTTGGTTCAGGACCAAAAAGAACATTTTGGGAACGTCGTGGACCATCAGTTCTTAAAGTTGCCTGACCATTCCACAGATATAAAAGCTTCCGCATCTGCCAGTCAGTCGGTACATCTGTCCTCATGGCAACACCTCAGTAGAAGAAACTTGCAGTATCTACAATCATTCAGCATTCTTCAGTTCTGCAGCGACTTCATAGCCATCAGTCTAATGAGAGAAAGAAGAACAACAGAAAAAAGTTAGGCCTCAAGTGGGATTTGAACCAGACGCTCTAAACCACTGAGCTATTGAGAGCCCGTGGACGACCATCCTTGAATACCGGGTCCTCCTTCCATAGTTTTCCCAAATTGCTACTTCTCTTTGTTCTATCTTTTTGTACTGTGCTATCAACCTCTTTTGTACCAATGTTAAACAACGAAGAAATTAAAAAATTTTATAATCATTTTTTCTCTTTCAATTAAATTCCTAATTGTCCTTAAGGTGTTAATGTGGAAATCGAGCAGCTTGTGAGCACAGATATGCTTTGGTTTGGTACGATCCACCTCCTTTTGGTTTCTCGGTGAATCTTCTAATGCTTCGCTACGCAGATTGAGAATAAGTTTATGGGATATTACCCCATGGGATATACCGCACGAACATCAATTTGAAGGTCCTCAAAACTAGTGAAAAAGTTCATCAAAATTGGTGACTCTATAGACCTCTCCACAAACTCCAAATACACCTAGCTACCCTCACCAAACAATCCTCGATACCCATACCACATCACCTTCCCTACCCTCCAAACATTTCACCACCTTCCTTTTCCCAACATTCCATTACCTCCCTTACTATCCTCGACCCTCCCGGGACATTCCACCACATCCCCCTGGGGAGGTGACGGGAGAGTGGAGAAGGGGGAAGTGATTGGTATTTGCGTACAGAGTTGAACAAAATATTTTTACAATTACTAATACAAATTTATTCATTTAATTTGCAATATTAGCATCATAATTGGTAAATTTGAACAAATTCACAGGACAAAGTCACGTCAATTCACACTGGACTGTGAATTCTCAATCTACCATTAGGTGTGAATTCACACATTAACTAGACTGTGAATTCTCGAAGGTATGCCATTAGGTGTGAATTCACACATTAACTAGACTGTGAATTCTCGAAGGTATGCCATTAGGTGTGAATTCACACATTAACTAGGCTGTGAATTCTCTCCATAGGTGGAGATCACCCTTTACTAACGATCTCGAAGGTATGCCATTAGGTGTGAATTCACACATTAACTAGACTATGAATTCTCAATCTACCATTAGGTGTGAATTCACACATTAACTAGGCTGTGAATTCTCAATCTACCATTAGGTGTGAATTCACACATTAACTAGGCTGTGAATTCTCAATCTACCATTAGGTGTGAATTCACACATTAACTGGACTCTGAATTCACAACTTATGTGTGAATTCGCGCCATAACTGATCTGTGACTTCACGCCTAAGGTGACATAAGGTGTGATTTCACATCTTTATTAATAAATTTTAACAAATTCACAGGTTAAGGCGTGAATTTACGGTTCACTTAAGGTGTGAATTCACGTCTTAACCTGTGATAAATTTTATCAAATTTACAATTAAAGATAAATTCACACATTTTATTGCGATTTTTTTTTTATTCCCCGGATATTAGTGATGATTCACATTTTTTTGTGTGTTAATAATCACAAATTATTTGTAATCGTATCTCTAAAAACGGAAGTATGAATAAATTCGTATTCGTAATTGTAAATAAAATTTTGCCCAACTCTGTGTAGATGTGTAGAGCCCCATATTTTTAAGAATTTTCTAAGGACTATTTTACCTCAAACATGAGACATAACACTCTTATCGATAAAGGGCCAAAATTCTCCAATTGTAATCCCATCAAAATCCGCTGAAAAAGATCACTAGGAATGCCAGCGGAATCATTGAAGTTTGCTAAAAAAGCAAATTTTGGGTGAAATAAAAAAGAAGTAATATTTTATAACTTTTAATTTTTTTTTTCATTTGTTTTTTTAAATTTTTGTACATTTTTTAATAATCTACAATAATAATATTTAACAATATATACAATTGTTTGTTAATACGAAAAATAGTTTTTGTTCAAAGTATTATTTACAAGAAAAATAATAATACATTCGGGTTGTGACTGCAGAACCCTTTATGTACAAGATTTCTAGTAGCGAGGGGACAGTGTTGCCCAGAATCACGTTTTTGAGTCGCCATTTTAAAATTGTAATCACAAATGATTACATTCGTAATTGTGGGTAACACTGCGAGGGATGGCACTAATATCGACCTAAAATTGGCTCCCTTTTTGGGTTTTCAGGCTACTTCTTTTAAAATATACACTATACATCGTTTAGTGTTTTTTCTTGCTAAAAAAATTTTTAAACGCAAATTTCCGATTTTGGAAATTTACTTATTTTGTGCTTAAAAGAAAAAAACACGCTAAGGCTGGGAAATGAATCAGTCTATTAAAAATAAAAGATAAAAAAAATTAAGACACTGGCATTAAGGCAGTGGATTGCCAGAAAATTGTTTGAGACTAGGGTTTTAAATGGAAAAGAGAGAAAATGACACCGGGAGATGGAATGTTGGATTGACTGATTTTTAAAAAAGTGACTAGCGACAAATTTGAGGCTACTCGTGAGGAGAGAGATGAAAAAAAGGGGAGCTGGCAAAACACTAAACTCCAGGTAATGATCTCTGTAGAAGAGATGGAGGTTATATCACAAGTGAGCGAGGATTTCCATCTGGTCGGAGCGTGTGTTGTGTATGAGGGGTTCGGGCGCTCCTGAGATGGTGACGATGACCGGCCCTGTCGGCTCCTCCGCTGTCTGGACGATGGTCACGACGTTTTCTTTGGTCGGCTCTTCTTTGAGTTGCGAGGACTGGATGTTGACCGAGCTGAGGACAGAGGACGCCTGTCGCGAGTGGTCGTTCCTTGGGAGGTCAGGGCGGCAGCTGCTCGTCCGTGATCGGTAGCTCGGTGGCCGGCTGTAGTCGCCGCCTCCTCCGACCATAAGCCCACCTCTGAAACAAACAATAAGTAAATAAGAACCGTTTCCTCAGGGCCACTTTCAAGGGGGGAATTTTCTCTGCGAACTTACCTAAGAAGAGTAGGAGGGTGGGATCTATAAGTAGGCGGGGGACTCGCGGCGTTGTGTCTGTCTAGGAGAAGAAGTCGAAGTCTGTATTCTTGCATGCTCGCTTGGTAAGAAGGCGGCGGCGCTCTGTACTGGAATTCCGGGTACATCATCGCCGCATACGGATGATGTGGGCGACCGTAAGAAGGCGGAAGTCGAGGAAGAAACCGCCGGTTCGGATCAGTCGGCTCAGAATTGGACGAGAAGCCGAACATGCTTCTCCAAGGCGGAGCCTCATGCGACATCAGCCTCCACGCTACCCCGCTAACTGTCACTAAAACAACTCCAACGCCTGAAAAACAATAACAAAATGATTAAGATAAAAGACCTCAGGGGTTATCATGAGCTTTGATTGTTAAAATTTGCTTAGCGGAGTTCCGATTTCGCCACAAAAGCTCGAGGGGTTTGATTTGCTGTAGTTTGCGTTTTGGCGGATCGACTCGTTACCGGGAGAAACTATTGTTTCAAGTTTGGGGTCCGAAGGGGGCCGGAGGGAAGGCCGACCACTCGGAAATATCGAGCGAAACATTTTTAGACAACAATAAAATTACGGCTTTTAAACTTTTTTCTCGACCTAATCTCGTCTTGGAAATCAAACGCACGCTCTACTTACGGCCCCGAAAACGATTTTTGACGAGTCCAAGGCCAATAAAAAACCGCCCAAATTTTCGAAAGCAAGCGAAAAATCACTCTCAGTTGCCCTGTCCGATTTTCGAGAATTCCAACAATCCAAGATACAGAAGGAACGACAAATTGGAGACCCAAAGATAAGAATCTTAAGCGAAAAAACGCTTCATTTCCGCGACAACACAAATATTGAGTTTTCTCAGCTCCCTTTGGACCGATCGACTTGAAATTTTCAGGGCTTCTTTTTATCATATTAAGAAAGAGATGTGCAAAATTTCAAATCAAGGAGTCCACTAGGAGCTGAGAAAACGCAGTTCCTTATGAGTTAAGGTCAAAGAGGGTAGGAGAGGTGAATGTGGGGAAGTGTTTGTGGAGAGGTCTGTAGAGGCCCGAATTTTCAAAGAAGTTCGAGTTATGAGGCTCCTTTCTATTAGGTGCTATTTAGGTCTATAATTTAAAAAAAGTTTTGTTCTGAAGGAAGGAATATTCTTGAGAAAAAATTATCTCCGGGTCGTTTATTGATTCAATTTAATCCGCAGGTGATGGAATCCGCTCGGGGCTAAATCTGATTTACGGAGAATGGGAAGGGGAGGAGGAGTCTGAAAGAAAAAGGCCCTGAAAACTCTTAAGAAAAGACGTAAAGTCAAATTGGCCCCGTTTTTTGACGTTGACGTCCCATTTGACAAAAAGTTCAACGTTTCAACGAACCCAAGAGCCTAAGGCTGATCGTTTCAAATTTCCTGCATTTGGACAAACTTTGTCTAAAAACTAATAAAAGGAATTAGGTTTCATTTGATTTGGTGCGTTGGGCGAATAAATTTCTGGTTTGTGTGGGAATCCCTCGGGTAGTGGGAGGGAATACTAATGGTTCGAATGCGACAAAAAAGAGGCCGAAATGGGATGCGGTATTTTGGGGAAAAAGCCCTTCCCCGGAACGTCTTGAGTCTAATCCTTCACTCGTTGAGATTGAAGTCTGAAGTGAGACGTTGTATTTATCCTTCTGGCGGGAGGGCGTCGGGGAGACGGGGATTTGAACGAAAATCCCGACCGCTTTCCCTCAATAAGTCCCTTCCCCCTCGCCCACCCGAAAGCTCTTTTCTACGCCAAACTAGTCCATCAAACTCCCCGAGTCCTTAGCTTGTAAAAGAGCTTTTTGTCCTTGTACTCCACCGGGAATTCGGCTCCGGAGGTTTTTATTTCTATTTTATTGAAAAAGTGTGTTCCGCTCAAAAGTTACTTTTAAAAGGCCAACTTTACAAGGTCTCGACATTAAACTCAAAAACGCTAATCTGGTATGGAGGATAACTCGAACTTTCTTTACAATTCGGCCTCTCCGACATAACCTGCTTTTAAGTAAACATTTGTAAATTTTTTCCCTTGAACATCAGCAATTTACGATAAGTGCAAGGGCGTGTAAACGCTTGTAAAATAGTGAAACTATTTTATGAAATAAGACTTGACGTTAAAGTAGTTAGCGAAGGCGGTAAAGAGAGACAAAGATGGTTCCCCATTAGTAGGAAACAACCCCCTCGCCCTAATGTACAACTCAAACCCTCCTTTACTTTCATTAATATTTCAACCCTAATGGGAACCCACTCTCTATTTTACATACATTTTATACCCTTCAAGACTTAACCTTTTTCTTCTCCTTCTAACCTGAAAGATGATGGATTAAACAGCTCTTATTGTTCTGTCTGTCAAGACGATCAAACGTTGCATTTTTCTCATTCTTCATCAAAAGGATTGTTGTTAAGTTTCAACTTTTCTCTTATAAAATTCGAGAGTTAAGACTTAAGTCGGCATAAGTTACAATATTCCTACATACGTTACACTACCCCCTACACGTTACACTACCCCCTACACGTTACACTACCCCCTACACGTTACACTACCCCTTAATTAAGAACTTAAATCTATTCTTAATTTTCGGAGATGAAAAGGAAGAATGATTGTTTTTTATTTTGAACTGAGTCTCAATTTCGATGTTTAAAAGATGTCTGATAGAAAATCGGGCAATCATCAAGCTCTCTGTGGAGCGTAATTCCGGTAAATTGGCTATGTGAGCTCAATACCGAAGATCAAGACTCCTCCCTTCGGCTGTTCCGACCTCTTTTTCCCATTTCCTCCTTTCTCTTAAAAACTTCACATAGGACGACAAAATAAAGAGAAAAATGAAAAAAAAAAGCCTTTTTTTTTTGTTTCCCATCGAAAAATCTTCTCATGATTATATACATGTGTCGTTATGTAATTTGCGCTGGTCCCAGAAAGAAAATGAACGACCGGAAGTTTTTTTGTTGTCTTCTCTTAATTTTCTCAAATAAGGATTTAACTCGGTTTTTTCTCAGGTGAAAGTTCGGAAGGAAATTGTTAGGATCCTACGGTTGTCTCTGTCAAAATTGGGGTTAAAGTCTTTTTGTATTTTTTCGAGGTAAGAGTTTTTCTCGTTGGGCAAGCAATATGGGAGCACAATACATGGAAAATTTGAAAAAATCAGGGAAATAACATGACGAACTAACGTGAAAATTAATGATGACGCTACAATGCTTCGGAATCCGTTACACCACCCCCTGCACTTGCACACGTTAGGTTGCTCAAAAAATTGAATTAATTAAACTTTTTGATCGGATGTAGACTATTTTGTAGGCCTAAAGATAAAAAGGAAAGACGAAAGAAACGAGGGAGGATCTCCCGCATCCTTGAAATTTGCATTTGACTTCTGACAGGAATATCAGATTTCTCCCTAATGCGATCGTCGATCCGGAAAAACAATGTGAAAGTCCTTTCCTTTCACTAGGGACACCCGCCATTTTAAACACAAGAAAAAGGACGAAAAAGAAAGAAAAAAATATTATTACGTATAAAAAAGCTCTTTTATTATTCAGATTTCTAGAAAGTACCCGGTCACGTCTGACCTTTTAATCCTTTTTGATGTATTAAGAGGGCAAAAAAATAAAATAAATGGAACGTGTAAGTGGACCTTGATCATTTTTCCCCAGAAAATCAGCGTACATAGTTTTTAGGCGGACTTTCACCCTTTATTAACGCTAAGCTACCCCCTGTGTCACACTAACCACTAATTACCTCAGTTCTCGGTGGTGTAATGGATAGCACGTTGGAGTACCAATTCGAAGACGCGGGTTCGATTCCCGTCCGGGAGCCAATTTTTGAATCTTATTTAACTTTTCCTGATTTATTTTCCCAATTTATTACGATTGTAATCCTGAGGTGCGGTCACCTCGATAACGAATAATTAGATTGATAATTACCTCAGCTACATATTACGTTACACTACCCCTTTCGTCACACAACCCCCTACTTACGTAACACTACCCCTTGAGTCCTCTACCCCCTACTAAGATTAACTTCCCTAACAGAAGAGATGGACTGGTCCATCCAGCAAGCAGCATAATCGCTAAAATCATGACTTTCCAGTTTTCTCTTTTCTAGGCTATTTCGATGGTGATCAACGGTTTTGAAAAAGGTAAAAAAGTATCGTGAGCGTGGATTTGAAAAGGAAGCTTCCCCTTGAGTATTAATACATAGCCGATACCCTTTTCCCTTTATCCCTGGGATCTTCAAGGGAGAGTCAAACAGATGGGAATATTTCACTCCAAAGGGAATCCCCAATGTAAATGCATCCCCTTATTCAAATGTAGGCCCGCCCTTTTACTCCCGACCTCTTACTCTAATGTATCAACACAAACCTAAAAGATATTTATCTTCGAAAAAACCCGCATAAACGTCCTAATACAGATTTTATATAGTCCGATCGTCAAATTTTTCTTACTTTGCCGCAATGAATAATAAAAGACGATGTAGGGGGGTTTGAGGCGTTCCGAATCAAATATTTCATGTCGTGTCGTCTTTGAATAAAACATATCTTTAGATGGCTGGTGTCGTAAAGCGTATTGTGGGAACTGCGTCGGACTTGTATTGCGCCCAGGGGAAGGCCTTCCACCCTGCAGAAAACGTTAATCGCCATTTCGAAACCCAGAAGGGGGAAAAAAGGAAACGGAAGTGTTGCCAACCGAGCAAAATGTCTCTAATGTCATGCAGTCGAATGTGCGTGAGGGGAGGAACGAACAGTGTGGCCAACTATCCAGAATGAGGAAGACCTTCCACCCTGCAGAAAGCGATTATCGCCATTTGGATCCCCTGGAGAGAGTACAGTGTTGCCAACAGATCAAAATGTCTCAGTCATACAGTGGGATGTGTCTGAGGGGGAGGGGGCGATCAGTATGGCCAACTGCCCAGAATGAGGAAGACCTTCCACTCTGCAGAAAACGATTATGGCCAGTTGGACCCCGTGAAGAGAATCCGGTGTTGCCAACAGATCAAAATATCCTGCCAGACAGTTAGATGTGTCTGAGGAGGAGGGACGAACAGTGTCGCCAACTGTCCAGAATGTTAGGAAGATCTTCAACCCTGGAGAAAACGATTACTCCATTTGGACCCCCTGAATCCAGTGTAGCCAATAGACCAAAATGCCTCTGCCAGACAGTGGAATGTGTCTGAGGGGGAGCCATCAGTGTGGCCAACTATCTAGAATGTTATCTCGTGAGGGAAAAGAAGAAAGTGGGTTGAGGACGTGTGAATTTCCTGAAAGTTAAACGGGAAGTCTGATGTTTTCCGAGCGATTTCCCATCAGATGCGAATCCCTGGCGTTCCCGCAGCCGGCCATTCCTCTTCCCAGTATCCGGTTTGAAACGTTAAACCGAAAGGGAGCTGGCCGAACAAAGTGGAAGACATTTAAGTGACTTATGACCGTCTTCCTACCTGGGATTATTACGTCGAAACCTCCCCAATTGATCGGAGAACGGTCACACCTACTTCCTGGACTCTCATATTTTCATTGTCTACTTAATCGGACCGAATTATAGTCGTTTTGAAGCACAAAAAAGTCTAAAAAAACTGTTCTCTTTTGTTGTTTTATTTACAAAGGACTAATCGCTTTTTTTCTAAATTAAACCCGGTAAAAGAGCCGAGTTCACAAAAGGCTAATGGTGTCCGCAATATGTGCTCCGCTTAATGCCCGACATTTTGAATTCAACTCACGTAGGCCTCGGAACATTTTGACTAAATTTACAATCAACAAAATTTTTGTTGCGTTTCGACCCCCCCCCCCTCCATCATAGATTAGCATCACAGGGAGAGCGAAATTTCAAAATCACATCCTCGATTTATGGTTCGGGCTCCGGTTAAGTAATTAAACTCGGGGTACGCCCACGTTATCGTGTATCTCCCACAACCCTTTATCGGCCACGACACGATATTCTAATGCCAATAGAATCAAATACATAAAAGTAATCCCGAACCTTCGGGGCATACAACAGAGGGCAATCTGTCCTTTTCGTCAATAAAGGGTCAAAGTCCAGTAAAAGTGTCAAAAAAGGATCAAGCTAAAACCAAAGTCATCCTTCTGTATAAATGGTCAGAGTCCAAATAAAGTGCTAAAAAGGGTACAAAAGAAGCAAAAATTACGTCCTTTAAAAGGTCAAAGTCCACCAAAAAAGCGTCAAATTCTAAGTGATATCTCTTATTATCGTCAATAAAGGGTCAAAGTCCAGTAAAAGTGTCGAAAAAGGAATCAAACTGAAACTAAAATCCATCCTCCTTCTGTATAAAGGGTCAAAGCCAAATGAAAGTGTCAAAAAGGGTCAACCAGAAACAAAAAATAGCTCTTTGTGAATAAAGGGTCAATGTCCAGTGAAAGTGTCAAAAAAATTATAATAGAAAAGCAAATGTATCTCGTTTTTTAAATAAAGGGTCAAAGTCCAATGTTAATTGTCAAGGGTCAATAAGAAACTATAATTTATCCACCTTGTGAATGAAGGGTCAAAGTTTAGCAAACTAAGAGTCAAAATCTGCTTACTTATCTTCAATTAAGGGTCAAAGTGTGTTAATCATGAATAAATGGTCAAATACATACGTAAAAACAAAAAGGGCCAAACAGAAGCTAAAATATTCTTAACTTGTGAATAAAGGGTCAAAGTCCATTAAAAAGGGTCAAGCAGAAACGAAAATTTTTCCGGGTTGTAAATAAAGGGTCAAAGTAGAGCAAACAAAGAGTCCAAAACCAAAAATCTCTATTTCTCGTCAAGGGTCAAAGATCACATAAAGTGTCTTAATCATGAAAAGGGTCAAGCAAACACTAAAATATGTACCCTCCTTGTTATAAAGGGTCAAAGTCCACCAAAAATGGGTCAAAAAGGATTAAAATCTGGCTAGAATAAAAAGTCTTCTTTGACGAAAAAGTGGATCCACTTTGTCGAAAAAGAGTCTTGGGTTTCTCGTTAAAAAACGGTTATGTTGGACTTTGACCTTTATTGAAATAAACTATAGGCCAGCTGCTCCCAGTAACCTAAACAGTTTCACTTCAAGTCTGCCAACTTCCGAGCAATTTTTCGTTTCCAAGGCTCCCAATCCAACAAATTTCCCATTCAAGTCCTCAAACAATGCCCGGAGCATTTCCTTAAAGAAGAAAGTGACGATAATTAACTTCGTCCCGGAACCTTAGACAATGAAGGTCTAAAAAACAGGAACTGCTACCGCTCTGGGTCACCATTGTATTCAAATTATTAAGTTTAAAATAGATTAAAAAACCTTTTCAATTTTTTTCCCCAACAAAAATGTCCTCAAGGATTGATTGAAGTTTTATCTTCGCCGAAGATAATATTGAGATAAACTTTTAGGAATTCCCTCAAGTGTGCTGAGATTTTTTCTTCCTTTCCCACAGGTTGTCTAGACATTTGTTACAGGAAAAGTTCTGAAAATGGAGGGTATTTTTATCTTTTTTTTTAAAAAAAAAAAAAAAGTTATCTCTGCCAAAGCGGTTCAATTGTTTAATCGTTTGGAAGGTTATGGGAGAGATGATTTATTCCGGGGGAAATGGTTTTTTCGAGACTTACCGATCATGAGAAGGGAAACTGTGAGGTGATGAGGGGCGGTGGCTCTTGTAGCTCCGAGAACGGTTCCGACCAAGGCACAACAAACTCCGACAGTTAAGAGAAGGAGCATAAGCCACCTGAGCGAGACAGCTGCCGGCGAAAGTAGACCGCAGCATGACTTGGGCACCTCTCGGTAAACGGATCCTCTGTAAAACAAACAAGAAACTTTAATAATCTTTCCAAGAAAAGGGTTTTAATTAAACAATTTTGACGGGTGAAAGTTTGCGATCAAGGTTGCGCAAAGGCGTTTTGTGGAGGGAAAAACCGGCGGGCACCTCCGTGAAAGAATGCCTCACGAGATCCTTCTTGTTCGTGACTCCCAGGCTAGAAAAAGAAGAAAAAAAAAAAACTTTGAAAACACACCGCCCTAGAGCGATGAAATCATCTGTTTCCAAACGAATCTCGGCAACCTTTTTCACGACCCGGAAAAGGATTTTTTTTAAATGATGGAAAATCGCATGTTTCTCATCAAAACATTGAAAAAAAAAAAAAAAAAAAATCCGCTAAAAACTGTCTTAACCAGGATTTTCCAACCAAAAGGTGTCGAAACCAAGAGGTTTAAACCATTCTAGGGGGTCCAAACCCAACTTAGACGTGGACTTTCACCCTTTATAGACAACAAAGTAACTTTTTGGGTGGATTCACCAGTGTTGACAGTTTGGGGGATTTATCTCAAATTGGGCTACTTTGTTGGGCCTAATCTGGCAACATTGCAACCCAACAAAGTTTAGCTTTTGTCATCCCACAAAGTTGACCCATTGACATTGTTGCAAGTTTGGGTAATTTTTTGCGAATTGGACTACATACCTACTTTGTTGGGCCTAATCTGGCAACATTGCAATCCAACAAAGTTGGCCTTTCTTCATCCTTTCCAACATCATTTCCAACAAAGTTTTGTTTGCGGATTTGGACCTTTTAGAATAAAGAACCGTTGTGGATGGACTTTATCGCTAACAAAGTAACTTTGTGGGTGGACTTTCACCCTTCATACCCCTTTTCAAATGGTCGGGACCCCTTGTAGACTGGTTTTGACCAATTTTAGTATTTTTTATCTCTTTTACCAACCCTGCAAAGAATGGACTCTTTATCGATTTTGAAACGCAAAATGTGACTCTTTGTGTGATACAGGATGTAATTTGTGGACTTTTACCTTTTTTGAATTTACCTTTCGACCCCAAACTAAGACCTTCTATCTCAAACTATGAGCAGAAAAAAAATAGGAGTTAAAATACCCCAAGTGAGCACAAAGGACATAGAATATAATTAAAAAGAAAGAAAAAACAATAAATGTATTTTTTTTTATGTCTAGAATGCAAGATAAAGGACAATAGGAGCGTTCAAAAAAACAAGTTGCTTTCCTCCTCTTGCTGTATTTTGTTCCAGTCCGGGAAACAAGGGGGCGAAACAAAAAAGTAGCTTATCTTTCGCACGGTTGTAATAAAGGTTCGCGGTAGGGTTTTCCTTTTCTATATAATTGGTTGTGGGCCAAATACTTTTGCCGGCGGCGGGTGATTTAGACTCTGCGGCTCGAGAGGAAAGGCGAACGGGGGAAGGCAAAGGGCAGACCCATCTACCCACCCTTTTGCTATAGATATCCAACGTAATATACTGCCCGGAGGGACCTCCACTGATAAATAGAGGTGGACACCCGCAACCAATCTCGTCTCGCCTTATTTCACCTCCCGTCCTTTTCGGTTTTACCTTTCAACCAGCTCCGTTTGATTTAGCTACGCAAACTTGAATTTATAAACCCGTAAATCTCATTTTTTAAAAAGCGACATTGTTAAAATTCGTCCGGAAATGAACTACGAACGGAAATGTGGGCGTACGCTTAGGCACGAGCCGTAGAGCTGTTTCCTGCTATGTTTACTATTCTAGTTTGCATGTTCTCACATGAGTAAACACTTCTCAGTCTCATTTCATCTTTCAGTCCAGGTGCAATCCTTTGAATTTTAATAAGGAACATAAAAGGCACCTGCCGAATTAACCATTTTTTCAACCTCTCAGGTCAAAGCTACTCATCAAGATCGACAATGAGAACATTCCGAATACCGTTGTTATGTGTGAACCGTGAGACTTCCAAGAATGAGTCTTTTTTCACTATTAAGATGGACTTTGACCCTTTATTACACGTTTCAGTTCGACTTTCTTCTTTTTGGGTCCGTTTTATTACGGTTCCCCATTGCGATTTATCTTCAAATGCGAAATTTTTTTTGGTCCTTTTCCATTAACGGAAAGCGTAAATGGTTTTCTAAAGAGTTTTTAAAACCCTCGACCCGCGATAAATAAAAATTGTTAATTTGTACAGATAGGGAAAGGGACAGACAAAAAAAAGGTCTTTTATCAAGGAGGAGATTAAAAAACTCCTTGACGACCCCATGTTTTCCTATCCGTCCGATTTTCATTACGAGGATAATTAGGAAGGGCAAAGACCATCAATCATCCCCTCCCAGCTAATGTCCGGCTTCATTTACCTCCGCGATGGAAATCGACGGATAAATAATTTCGGCCAAACGAGCGATTTTCTCACGAGCATCGCTTTTATCAAGATGGTGAATTATCCTTGAAAACCGCGAGGAAAACAAGATCAGACGATAAAGCTTGAAATTTTCTAACTTTAGGGCTGTTATTCATAGACTTTGATGGACCAACTCGTAAAGGAAGTTTTCTCAGCTCCCTGAAGACTAAAAGCTACTTTTTCGACTAAGGAGTAGGTAGACTTTGACCCATAAATCACTTTCTAGTTGGCTTTTGCCGAAAAAGGGTCAAGGTCCAGAATACAGGGTTTTGGTTATTCCGTTAATTGCCGAAAAAGGTGGTATGGAGGAAGAAAACTTTCTCAAGAATTGGGGTGCATGGCATCCCAACAACATTCTCACCCCTACCTCCCCAAAAACCGCCAATAGGTCAAAGCCAATAGGCCTAATTGACTAATTAGTGGTCAATGTCGTCCCTATGACGAATCCTTCAAGTCGTGATCCCACAAAATTGTGAAATCTTCGATTCCTATCTCAAGAATAAACGAGTCCTTGCTATGAAGGCACCCTCATGACCGTTTCGATCACTAAAATTATTTATAAAAATAAAAACGTGCGTTTTCTAAGGTTGAAGGATGCTCATAAATTTATTACAGGGTTTAACCTTTCATCCAAGGTTGAATAAAACGAATTTCAATAGTTTAACCATAAAAAACCATTTCAATCGTAAACTTCCCTTTTCGAACAACAAAAAAAGAAACCAGAATATTTTTTATCTTTCACAAACCCCTCATTATAGAGAGATGGAGTAGATAGGGTGTTTCCGTTTGGAAGGACATATTTTTAAAGGACCAAGGATCGGATAAAACTCGTCTTCACCATAATGAGATTCCTGAACGCGCCTCATCTCCGATTTGTGGTCTCGAGTGTACCACAGACTCAAGAAATCCGAAACGTTTTTTATTATTTTCACTCTAGAAAAATCTGGAGCCATAAAAACAATTTAAACCTCGTTCCGCCATTAACTCAAACGGCAGTCTTTACCGCTAATTGACCTCCTGCATTAAAATTCTTGAAAATGTCATGTACGAGACATCTTTTGTGCGTAATAGCCTCGTTTAAAATGGTCAAATGCGATTACCAAGGGGACGTTTTATGGCTAATATAGAATTTCCGTAATGTAAACCTCCCTTTGGAAGAGCCTCCCTTTTATATATAAATCTACCCTTTGAAGTAAATTAGTTGCCAGCTCTAAGGGAATAAAAAGCCCATATTATATCTCTTTGTTAATAAAATCGTGACCGGATTCGGTTTTTTTTTTGCAGATACAGGACTCGAAGCTATAAAAAAGTGAGCAGTAAAACTTTGAGACGTAAAACTTTTAAACCTGTGTATTCAATTCGTTGAGAAAAAGGCTAAGGCATAAAAACGTCCGGATCCTTTAATTATCTTTGACCGAAAAAAAAATCTCATAATATTTTAAAAATCGGATTGTAAATGCAAGGCAGGCTCGAGTGGTGGAAAATTGTTGGAATTTGGGTTTTGGGGTTCCATTTGGTGCGCTGAAACCAGGATTCCCGACCTGGGGCTTAAAAAAACGATCCAGAATCGGCACTTTTTTCACTTTTTCACTTCTAGCTCGAAAACTATAGCTTCCTGCAACTTACCAACCAAGTACAAAGTGATAGATTATTAAATTCTGCGTCTAATGAGCTTTTAAAAGTCAAAATCGGTCCAGCCGTTCAGGAGATATCGATGGTCAAAGTTGACCGATTTCAGATAAATTTTTCATCGTCCTAAAAAATCGAGAATAGTCTCATTTTAAAGATTTTTGAAAAAGTGTCTCTTTTTACCATACATTAATGAATTTTATGGGAAAACAGAAAGTCCTAGGAAGTCGAGACTAGACTCATTTTAAAGGTAATTTAATTATAAAGGACGAATATTTAGAGTCAAATTTCGATATTTCTAATGGCTTAGAAATGGCCAAGCGTTCAAAAACAGTCGCGATTGACAAATACCATACGGGAAAACGGCAAGTCCTAGGACTAGTCTCATTTTAAAGGTACATAAAATATAACGAAGCAAACTCATGCTATTCTTGCCCTGAAAATGACGTAATTTCGTATTTCTCGATGCCTACCCTAAGCCCTTTTTATCAGAACGAAGCACGTATTTGATATTTACTTGAGCGATAAGTCCCCGAATGGGGGCTAGTGTGGCACAAAGGGTGAATCACCCGGGATGGAAGGGAAAAAATTACGTCATCCTATCGTGGACTTTGTACACAAGTCTCCCTTCGTTATCGCAAGCGAAGGGGGAAAAGTGGGGCAAATCAATGATAATATTGACTTGAAATAAACTTCTAAAACTTAATAATAAGAAGAATCTTTATCGATTAACGCTAACGATACGGTGGTTGGTGCCAGGTGTAGTCATGGATCGGCAGTCAACATTCAAGTTTCCAGCTGCCTTCCTTTGTTTCATTGACCGCGGTAACCCAATACGGTACCTTTGAACTTTCTGTTGCAACATTTTCTTTTCGATCCTCTTCGAAAATAAAATGAATATTATATGATGCTTTCGTCAACCTGCATAATGATGTGCTCCAGCGAAGCCAAGATAACGTTATAGTCGAAGAGCCAGAAGGTTTTTCCCAGCAAAAGGTGCACTATTTTATTTTGTTTAGGACCATAAGGTTGTTCTAAATTCAAGTTTGCATTTTTGAAAAAATCGGAACTTTTTCAGTTTTTGACCTCTAGCTCAAAAACAATGCGTTTTAGCGACTTAAGCACGAAGTAAAAAAAGAAATATTATTAAATTATGCTTCTAATGAGCTTTCAAGAGGCAAGATCGGTCCAGCCGTTCAGGAGATATCGATGGTCAAAGTTGGCAAGTTTTTGTAGGACTTAAAATTTTTCTCATTTTATTATGTAGTTATGAAGTGTCAAAAACATGTAGTACATAATAGTATGGTCTATAAAGGGTCAAAGTCCCTAAAACAGAGCCCCAGTAATTACACATGTTGACAGACCCAAGCGTATCTTTTATGCAAGCTGAATAATCTGCAATTAGACGTTTTCATGGGAACGGTCTTGGCATATTTCGAGGGCTGACAAGATAATCCAACGAACGGCACTTGTTCTACGATCGACCCCCTTTTCTTGAACATAGAAAGGCATTCCTACGTTCAATCAGACGAACCCGAATCGATAAACCGGGAAGGAGAAGTTTAAAATATTTATCAAATTAAAATAAAACAAAAGAGGTTTTAATTAATGAAGAGAAGGAAGTTGAAAAAAAAGTTTTCTGGTGGCAGTTTGGAGCCTTTTGTTCAATAAGGGTGGTCTATTGTTCGAAAATGTCGGGATGGTTACCGAAAGCCTACTTTCCTCGGCGGGTGTAGCCTTGAGGGATTTTTTCGCACCTCGTGGGCGAGTCCGTAAATGGAAAGTTGCGGGAGGCGAATCGGAGCGGCCATTAAAAGCGATCGCGTATTAGAAGAACGTGTCGCAAGCGCCTCGTAGGACGTGGGATTTTTCTTTCGAGTCCTTCCCTATTTTTTTACACTCTAGAAATAAAAGAGCTTCACGCCTGTCTTACCCGAGAGAAAATAAAGGGTTTAACGACTCGGCCGTCCGACTATAAATCCTGTTCTTTTAAACAAAAACCACCGGGAGAGTTTTTGAACGTTCTCGACACTTTCGGGAATGAGTCTGAAAACATTCGAACTTTCCCCCTCCGTGACGTTTCACTCTCGCTGAATTTTGAAATTATTTTCGACTAAGGTATTGTTCGACCGAAGAAAATCGATTATGAAGATACTACCGGGTATCTTGAACGTGGACGTTTCGTCCTTCATTGACATTCATTGCTATACAATGCGTAAACCTTAACAAGGAAACAGTTCTAGGGTAAAAATTGGCTTAATTTTTTTTTGTTGACAAAATCCTAAAAAGAAACCAGATTTTTTGGGTAAGAAGCTGGGACAGACCAAATTTCAGGTCGATTGATTGGTTCAGGCTGTAGCCTGTCAGACTGACGAAGAAGAAGAACATCGAGTTTTTGAAGTTAAATATCTCGGCTCCCTGTGGACCGATCGACTTGAAATTTTCAGGGATTTTTATTGTCGTGTTAAAGAAGATGTGCATAAATTTTCAAGTATATACGACCACAAGTAGCCGAGATCTTCATTCCCGACGCGTCACGTGGGCTTGCTTGGACCTGTAGAATTCGACTTCTACAGGTTTTTGCTTTGGATGTTAAGGAAGTTACGTTAACAATGACAATCACAAAAGACCTTGCGAGACCTTGCCTGAGGTCTAAGTTCCATTGTTAAGCTTGAATGAATTGTTTTCAAGATTATAAATTCAGTTTTGTATTGGGATGTACAAAAAATAGTCGGGTGGTCCTGGAGCCTTGGCTATTGGTCACGCACGAAACCGTCGGTGTCATTAGGTGCACAGCTGGAGTCCATCCGTCCATCGTGGCCGTTCGGATAAAGTGCGTCAACCTTTTTTATTTCCCCCGACTCCCCCTTTCCATTATTCACGCGGAGCTAATGCGGTTTTAATTAACCCTTTACCAAATGGGTCGTTTCTACAAACTAACCCTATCGTAAAGCCATCCGAAAACGAGAGGAGCACTCCCTGGAAATGGTCCAAACGTCCGATGAAGTTTATCGAATTTTATTTCGTCGTCCAAAAATTGGCCGAGGACCAATGTTTTGGTTATTTTCGACTCTATTACGGACTTTTTTGAGCTACCCAGAAAATTCGCTAGTTTTCTCTATGTTTGGACTGGAAGGGTGTCCGAACACGTGGGAAAATGAGGAAAATGACACTTTTTAAGGATAAACTGCGATACCCTTTAGGAATAAAGGATACCATTTATTGGCGGTGAACTTTCACCCTTTATAGCAAACAAAGTAACTTGGTGGGTGGATTTTACTCTTTATTGCCAACAAAGTAACTTTGTGGGTAGACTTTCACCCTTTATAGCCAACAAAGTAATTTTGTGGGAAGATTTAGACTCTTTATTGACAACAAAGTAGCTTTGTGGGTAGACTTTCACCCTTAATAGCCAATAAATTAACTTTTTGAACCTTTGCTGGCAACAACGATGAGTGAACTTTTACACTTTATGGCCAACAAAGTAACTTTGTGGGTAGATTTAGACTCTTTATTGACAACAAAGTAACTTTGTGGGTAGACTTTTACCCTTGGTAGCCAACAAAGTAACTTTGTGGGTAGATTAAGACTTTTTTTATTGACAAAAAAGTAGCTTTGTGGGTAGACTTTCACCCTTAATAGCCAATAAATTAACTTTTTGAACCTTTGCTGGCAACAACGATGAGTGAACTTTTACACTTTATGGCCAATAAAGTAACTTTGTGGGTATTGTCGCATGTGCGCCTTCCTCTCGGCCATCATTGTCATACTTGTCTTTAATTTGAATAAAATTAAGAAGCTGGAACAGGAGGTCAAGCGACGAAGCCGGAGAGACGATTCCCCTTTTAGGTATAAGAATTAGGAAAAAAAGAAATCCCGTTAGTTTAAGCGTCGAAATTGTATAGTAAAAAACCCCGGGGTGGTCATAAACCACCCTCGGAAATAAATAGAATAGTAAGGAAAATAAGCCCGGATTTAGATACGGGAAAACTCAAAAGAAAAAAAAACATTAAGCAATAAAAATAAAGTGTCCGGTCCATTGTTAGAATGCCGACAAAGTAGGATTAAGATTTAGGAAAAAAAGGTAGTTTTAGGTAAAATTTCCCTCCCTCACTTCCCCTTTAGTTTTAGGTTTAAATAGTCTTTCCCCTTCCCCTAGAGTCAGTTCACGCCTAGAGTCCGAAAACGACAGAAGTCCAAAACCAAAAAGAAGTTCGTCCCCTTCTAGTTACAATTCCCCCTCGTCTCTCCCGCAACGATCGTCGCGCAAAAAGGACTCCTCCGAAGTATAATTTTGGCGCCCGAAATCGGAAAGACGGCCAACACAAGCCACCGGCGACTTAATTTGGCGACGCACAGCGTCAAAACGTCTTCAGAACTCTGAAGGAAGAAAACGCCGCAGTACTTCGAGACCCAAACGGCCTGAGCCCCAGCAACGATCTCCGCGACGCACCTCGACGACTCCGAACTCTCTTCACGTCGGACCTGTAAGTCTTTTCACCTAGCGTAACTCGCCCTAGCAATTAACTCCTTCCTAAAATCCAAAATCACTCCTTTTCTACAAAAATTTATCTTGCATCTTCGCAACCTCTCTTTTACGCCTAGAAATTAATATCTTACGGAAAACGTCCCAAAATCATACGACGTCAAAGCCGAAGCACATTGAATCAAATTGCTCGACACTAAAATCAATACTACCGAGAAATTTTTTTTAAAAGTACATTTATCAACACACAAATTTAAATTTTTTTTTTTCTTCTCACACTTTACACTAACACGCAGACGCTGCGCTATCAGTTTTTCTGTCTACCCAACATTTTTTCATCTTAAGCTAAATTATGTCCATCGAAGACCAGCCCTATGAACTTTCCATCGAGAGCCTCTTCCAATTTATTAGGCCTTTCACAGGGGACCCCGAGTGCCTCTCGTCTTTTATCCTCAATTGCGACAGCGCGTTTGCCATCGCGTCTGAACCGCAAAAGCCCATTTTATATCGCTTCATAGTATCGAAACTTTCCTACAAGGTCTCGAACCTCCTCAATTTTTCTACTATCGGAGATTGGGAGGATCTGAAGGTCCAACTCAAACTTCGGTTCTCCAACTCCGTAAATTCCGATCGGCTCCGCGAGCAGCTGGAGAACGCTCGACAGCTCCCTGGCGAATCAGTCCTTGACTATTGCCAGAGGCTAAGGAAGCTGGAAGCGGGCTGCATCTCTGCCGCCAGCGCTAGTGGCTACTCGGCCGACATTTTAGTAGGGATTAAGCAGTACATCACTGATATCACCCTCCGCAAATTCGTGCTCCACTCGCGCCCCGAGATTTCCCGCATGCTCAGGTCACGAGATATTTCTGACCTTGAGGACGCCCTTCGAAAGCTCAGCAGGAAGAAGAAATTCTCCTGTATGAGGCTTCGCAGTATCCTCCCCCAGGACCCGTCTATGGTTTACCAACCACGTCCACCGAGCTCACAATGGGCCTCATAATCAATTTCACGGCCACCACGCCGCCCCTAATCACTCACATGGCAATGGCTTTAGCTTCCGCCCACAGCGTTTCCCCCACACGGAGATCTTCTACCAAAATCACGGTCAGGAAGAGGACGTTTATTATTTAATGATT
>JAGWEN010000260.1:114902-141905 GCA_018703685.1 Orius laevigatus
TACTCGTACGACTTCCGAAATCAAAACGCCTTTTTTTTTTCTCGAATAGACAAATTTTTGGTCTCTTATATAGGGAAAACAGAAAATTCACCTGAAAAATGCTTATTTGAGCTTTTTTCTGTTCTATATAAGGCTTAGTTTCCAAACAATGCTTTCTCACGAAAAAAAAGAAAAGCGTTGAGAAACAAGTTTTACCCAGAAAGGTTACAAAAGGAAAACAATGAAGGTCGCAAGATGTCGCCGTGTGACAAGAAAAAGACAAAAGAATGTGACCAACAGCTTCTTTGTGTTATTGTGCCGAAGAAAAAGGGACAGGAAAAAAAACTTGCACGTGTTTGATTAAGAAAGGAATCATAATTGTCGAGATATGGGATCTTAAGGGCGAAAGGGTTGTGGGAAACCCGCATTCCTATGCTAATGTGTGGGGCCATTCAAACCTACATCCTTTGAGCCTTCCAATATTGATAACGACTCTCTTGTTTTTCGAAACTTCTGTGGCTTTTATAAATTTTCGTTATTCGGATAACGAGCGGGCAAAGAGTCATTACCGAGTAATTACGTCGGGGGAAATGAGTCCGGTTTCTCCCATTTGTGGGAAGGGAAATGCATCTCGGCTATTTTGGATTTTCTATTAGCTTCAATTTTGGAACGAAAAACGCAACGTTTACGAGTCGTTAAAACGAGTTGATAACCAGCGATAAGGGAGAAACCTTCCCTTGGTGCCTATATTGGTGATGCTATAGCCAAACTATGGAGCAAACTGCCTTGAATCATAGTTCTGTTTGTTAAAAAGGTCTTCTCAAGCCTTTCGCAATTCGATCTTGGCCCCTTTCCCTTGGATATTTTTTTATTTTCTGACTCTTTTGTTTTAGTTTTGGGACGCAACCGCAACGGGGGGACCTTCTCGAAAGTTGCAAAACTATTTTTTCGTCCTATTGTAACATGTTCAACATTGAGTCCATTTTTTGTGAGTTGTGAGGCGTATGGAAATGAATCTTCACAAATGACGTCTCGTTTCAAGGCCGGATCCCCTCAGGTAACCACTCCTTCATCCTTGGATTATTTACTATCCGAAACGCTCAAAATTAATTATCAATTTTGTTTACATTTTATAAAAAAAAGAGTCTTGAAAAATTTTTACTTTCTTCTGGACTCGGTGTTTCTATGTGGAGTAGAGGAACCGGTTTATGTACCTACTAGAAGAAAAAGAACCGGAAAAATAAAGAGACAAGTGGTCGAGTAGAAAAAGATTGACCAGACTGTTCGAATTACAAAACGAGAAAAAATAAAATTAAGAAAAATTTGTCCGAACACTACAACGAAGAACTCTATATGGGCCAAACACGACAATGATGGACTCTATATTGGCCAAGCACGACAAGCACAACAATGGTGGACTCTATATTGGACAAAAACGACAATGGTGGATTCTATATTGGCCAAACACGACAATGGTGGACTCTATATTGGCCAAACACGACAATGGTGGACTCTATATTGGCAAAACACGACAATGGTGGACTCTATATTGGCCAAGCACGACTTTGGTGGACTCTATATTGGCCAAACACGACAATGGTGGACTCTATATTGGCCAAACACGACAATGGTGGACTCTATATTGGCCAAACACGACATTGGTGGACTCAATTTCGGTAACAATTCAGTAAGTTGGAATTCGATCTTTTAAAACGAACAAAAACGCTTTTAGAAGGACTTTTGCCCTTTTTCAAAGATAAAACTAGGACCCCCACCATTCTAGACCGACAAAGACACTTATTGTCGATTTCTACTCGTTTCACAAGAACGACGCATGAGATTTTTTTCATGTCGATCCTTCCCATTATAAAATTTGACATTGAAATAAATAAAAGAAGAAAAAAGGATAATTAAATTGGCCTTGAGACCGTCATCTGTGCGTTATTAAGGCTTGAAAACGTGATAGAAATCCCCTCCTCAATAACGAAGTGTGATGCTTCTTTCGTCCGCCTTAACAATAGCTTTAACAAGAAGAATCACGTTCGACAAGCCAACAACGGACAACCTCGCATACTCCTCCTTACCTGCAACAAAAGAAAAAAACAAAAAAATTTAATTAGATTTTGTGTAAAATGAAAAATTGTTCAAAAAGGGTTCGTCCTAATTTACGGTGAACCCGTTGCATGGGTCACGTTTCTCCCATATGGCGAGCCCTCCCCCCCTTTAAATAAGTCCTTTAACTTATAACCCGCCTGACAACCTACAAAGCCCTTAATTTAAAGCTATTATCCCCAATAGAAAATCCCCTTTTATAATAAAGAAAATTTCTTTTTTTTTAGCATTCGCTTTTTTTAAGGCCTCCCTAAGGATGGACATTTATTTAAAAGTTTAATTGTTCGGGGTTTGACCTAGTTGGCCCCTCGCAAAATAGAATTTACAAGCGGAACAGACGTTTTAAATTAACCCTCCTGTGGGGGATGGAATATATTACCGTAAAACACATGTAAGCTTTAAAACTTGCCGGATCTATGATTTTTTTTGAACATCCTAATAATTTCAATTTCAAGAGTACGAAAACATGACAATCAAGGACTCTAAAGGGCCAAACCATTAAAACCAACGACTCTAGAGGGCCAAACCATGACATTTAAAGACCCTAGAGTGCGAAAACATGACAACCAAGGACTCTAAAGTGCCAAACCATGACAATCAAGGACTCTAGAGTGCCAAAATATGATAATCAAGGACTCTAGAGGGCGAAACTATTAAAACCAAGGATTCTAGAGAGCCAAACCATTAAAACCAACGACTCTAGAGGGGCAAACCATGACAATCAAGGACTCTAGAGTGCCAAACCATGACAATCAAGGACTCTAGAGTGCCAATATATGATAATCAAGGACTCTAGAGGGCGAAACTATTAAAACCAAGGATTCTAGAGAGCCAAACCATTAAAACCAACGACTCTAGAGGGGCAAACCATGACAATCAAGGACTCTAAAGTGCCAAACCATGACAATCAAGGACTCTAGAGTGCCAATATATGATAATCAAGGACTCTAGAGGGCGAAACTATTAAAACCAAGGATTCTAGAGAGCCAAACCATTAAAACCAACGACTCTAGAGGGGCAAACCATGACAATCAAGGACTCTAGAGTGCCAAAATATGATAATCAAGGACTATAGAGGGCGAAACTATTAAAACCAAGGATTCTAGAGGGCCAAACCATTAAAACCAAGACTCTAGAGGGGCAAACCATGACAATCAAGGACTATAGAGGGCGAAACTATTAAAGCCAAGGATTCTAGAGGGCCAAACCATTAAAACCAAGACTCTAGAGGGGCAAACTATGACAATCAAGGACTCTAGAGTGCCAAAATATGATAATCAAGGACTCTAGAGGGCCAAACCATGACAATCAAGGACTCTAGAGGGCCAAACCATTAAAACCAAGAACTCTAGAGGGACAAACCATGAAAATCAAGGACTCTAGAGGGCCAAACCATTAAAACTAAGAACTCTAGAGGGACAAACCATGACAATCAAGGACTCCAGAGAGCCAAACCATGAAAATCAAGGACTCTAGAGGGCCAAACCATGACAATCAAGGACTCTAGAATAGGGAAAGGTGGCAAGGAAGGACTCTAGAGTGCCCAAACACGACAATGAGGGACTCTAGAATGCCAAACCATGACAATCAAGGACTCTAGAGTGCCCAAACACGACAATGAGGGACTCTAGAATGCCAAACCATGACAATCAAGGACTCTAGAGTGCCCAAACACAATTAAGGACAACTTTTAGGTTCAGCCGCTGACGCGATCGATAACTCTTGAGGAAGAATCGTTAAAAAGCTGGTTAAATAATGAACTCTAGCGTTAAATTTGCCACGTTTTTATATTTGTTGGTCATGAATACGTAATTATCAGTTCCAAGGCGTTAAATACATAATAGAAGGCGAAACGGCCTTTGAATTTAAACACTTAGCCCCAAAATAATCGCCTTTGACAATTCATACCCCCTACCATTTTACCAACTTTAGCCCTTTGATTTCGACAAAACGCTCGTTTTATAATTGTGTTTTATTAGAGGCTTCGGCTCTAATTAAAGAGGGTGGACCATTCATGACCTCCAAAAAAAGAAAATCGCGTGATTATAAATACGATTTAATTAAATTAATGTTCTCGTCATGTCTAGTGTGACACAATTATGAAATTTTGGATGTCTTAATTTTTCCTACATGGAATATTTAATACGAACATTTAGTTCAGGCAAATTACATAAGTTTTTTTGCCAATGGGTGAATCTTTGAGCGAGATGGATTCATCTGAGCGTTATTTATTATAAAACTTAATAAGATGAAAATTCAAAATGAATTTCGAACTGTCTATTCAAATGAATGTTCAACTCGATAATGAAGGACCCTAGAGTGGACAAACATGACAAGAAGGGCTCTAGACTGACCAAACATCACAAGGAAGGACTCTTAAGTTCCAAAACATAACACTCAAGGACTTTAGAGTTCCCATACACGACAATGAAGGACTCTAGAGTGGGCAAACATGACAATGAAGGACCCTAGAGTTCCAAAACACAACAATGAAGTACCATACCTAGTTGAGGAAGCGATTGGACATTAATCCAAATAATTTTCCAGAATAAAATGTTTTTCCATGATAAAATGAAATATCAAACCTGAAAATTAACAAACGTGAAACCTGGAATAAAAAAATTAATGAGCCACGAAATGGAACAGCCGTAAATGCAAATATTTCCAAAATCAACATAAAATAGCTCCCTAATTGACATTTATTAATTTTTAACCAACGAATTTAATTAACATATTCTCAAATTATCAAAGCAAAAAAATAAATGAAATCATAAAGTTCGTTATAAATCGATTTTTTTTAGTCAATATAGGGGAAAAGGAGTGAAGTGGTATTTTCTGTAATTTGTGTAATGGAAAGCTTAAAATGGGTCAGCTTGAGATTCGAATCCTTTTGAAAATTTAATTATTTTAAGTACCAACCCCTCCTTTAGAAATACCTCAATAACCTCTTTCAATTAAACCTTCAGAATTGATGAAAAAATAGGCAATAAAGGAAAAAATAGAAAACCGCAAAGAGAAAAACCGAGTATTCAACCATTTCTTAAGGTTACATAAGACATTAAGAAATTCCATATAAAGAAACCCCCTTTTTTATATCACTATGTGGATTATGAGCCATGAAATGGTCTACTTTTAACGTTTCAGATTTAAAAATAGCCTTAAATTTTGACGAAAAATGGCTTCAATCATGACTTTATTTAGAAAGCTTTTTTCATTTTAAAACCCTTTTGAGGGAGGAATTTTTCGTCGAGGAGAACCAATTAGGGGTTCTGAGGCGACACATGTCCCTAATGCCTGGCATCGACACATGTCTTTTCAAAAGGGTAGAATTACAGATGGATTTTTCTTTTCTATCCCTTAAAAGGATTTTTGATTTATTTGTAAAATTCGTGTTTACGTTCTTTTTCAAAAAATAGAAAGAATTTAAGTCTTTTGGAATTAAGACTCTTTCATCACGAAATTTGGCCCACTGAAAGGCCTTTCCGAAAATAGGAGGAATTGAAAAATCGGTCCATCGGTTCTCGAGATATCAGTGTTTAAAGTTCGAAATTTCCTTCTGGTAGGCGGTTTTTTTTTCTCCATTCAAATCAATAGAAAAAGGTTTTATTTATTTTAAATCTAACTCTGGAACAGATCTTGTCTGCTCTATTTATAAAAGTTCTATTTCCATTGTTCTTTATAAAAAAGGCGACTTCAGAAACTTTGTTGGAAATTCAATTTTTTACCTAAACAGAAGTAAAAGCGTGATTCAAACGAAAGTGAAGTCCAAACAATGAATTAGGAATGGAATCGTGGAGAAAATGCGTGCCAGATGCTCGATGGGTAATCATAGACCGTGTAAAAACCGATATACAAGTGAAAATATTCTATTATCATTTATATAGAGAAAAAATCGACGGTGTTTTGAGATAGAAAGTAAGCGTTTTTGCTGTGAATTCAAATATCTGAAACCCATGATTTTGGGAAGGGGTGAAGGAGACTATAATCAAAACGGTCTTTATGGGGCATGATTTTGTCGGTCATGGGTGGAGGAGGGTAGAAAAGGTGATAGGAGAGCGTGGGAGGTGAGGGAATGTTGAGTGCAAGTGGGGGAGGAAGGTGATTGAGGAGATAATGAGTGAGTGGAGGAAGGTTGGATATGGACGGAAAGTTATAGGAGAGGCCTGTAGAGCCTCGAATTTCCAAGAACGTTCAATTTCCTTCTCCCTACCAAAGGATGTGGAGGCCACCTTTGGATGGAAGTGGAGGCCACCTATGGATGGAAGTGGAGGCCACCTATGGATGGATGTGGAGGCCACCTATGGATTGGAAGTGGAGGCCACCGATGGATGGATGTGGAGGCCACCTATGGATGGATGTGGAGGCCACCTATGGATGGAAGTGGTGGCCACCTATGGATGGAAGTGGAGGCCACCTATGGATGGAAGTGGAGGCCACCTATGGATGGATGTGGAGGCCACCTATGGATGGATGTGGAGGCCACCTATGGATGGATGTGGAGGCCACCTATGGATGGATGTGGAGGCCACCTATGGATGGATGTGGAGGCCACCTATGGATGGATGTGGAGGTCACCTATGGATGGAAGTGGTGGCCACCTATGGATGGAAGTGGTGGCCACCTATGGATGGAAGTGGAGGCCACCTATGAATGGAAGTGGAGGCCACCTATGGATGGATATGGAGGCCACCTATAGATAAATAGAGAGGCCACCTATGGATGGATGTGGAGGCCACCTATGGATTGGATGGATTTGCCAAGGCACATCCATTGAATCCCAAGGGATTCAAATATCACTAGGAAGGGGATTGATTATAAAATTTTGATAGATCTGTCGGTTACAATATCGATTCTCCCTCGAGCCCATGATGACATTTTCGACCGGTTTTTACACACCCCCGTCCTCTTATTCAAGTTTTACATAATTACATGGGGTCATGAGGGCTCCGGGCGCAGCCGCCTACTTTCAATTTTTTATTTAATACACTTAAAAAAATATAAAAAATCAACAAAGGGTCTCATATAAAAACGGAAATTAGAATAAAATTCCTTTCTCATGTTAATTCTTTTCAATAGGCATTACGGATTGTGATTTAAAACTGGGGTCGAAGAACTTGATTTTTTTATTTTACTTTTTTTTTCGGCTAGGGATTTTGAGATTTTTTCTTTCCAGTCACGTTCCGCCTCATCCCGTTTCATTCTTGATTGTCCGCTTATTATTTTCTAGTTACATCAGATTTTATAATTTAAGGGAACTTTTTAAAGTTTTTATCTGGTTGTGATTGAGCGAAAACATTTATCGGAGGCAGAGTCATCATGGAAATGGAATCGACTTCATAATCTTCACATTTCTTCAAGGTCACTACTCGGAGATAATTACAGTCATTAAAGTCCACCTTGTTATTTGATCAAGTAATTGGAAACATGTGGCAAACTCAAAGTATTTCTATCGCGTAAAAATCGCTTTGTCCAGTTCCCTTATATAAACCGTCTGTGGCAACTTATATAAACCAGAAAATGGCTTAAATGCATCCAAAAATGAAGATTGCACTCGTAAGGGAGCACTTCTAGGTAGGACTGTGACCTCTCATAGAAGATAGGCACATGCTGGTTGGACTTTGACCCTTTTTAAGACAAGGACTTCACTTCTATTTAGGACTATGACCATTGGTGGACTTTGACCCTTCCTCGACTATGACCCTTTTTTGAAAGTCTAAATGCTAAAGGGATGGATTTTAAGACTAGAAAGTATTAGTCGGCTTATTCGCAGTTCTATTGTATATCGGATACGCTTTCTCGCTTATCTTTGAGCGAAAGTGTTCATTATCGCTCTTTTTAAAACTCCCCTCTCCAATTTTCTTTCATTTTCTATATCTTATCGTAGTCAAGTCCAAAACAAACTTTCGTCCCCTCGAATGGTGAAATTAATTTTATTTTTAACCTTTTTTATCTGTCAAAAACACAAATTGGGTCAGTTTTACGTCAAACTCCTTTAATTAAGCTTGAAATAGGGATATTTGGGAATACGTGGTATATGAAAGTTGAACGAGTAACTCATGTTATTGTTTTCCTGACGTTTACATTTGAGGAGGTTTGTTCGACTAATTTTACATGGATCGGGATGGGAGATGTAATTTTTAAAAAAAGATGAAAACAGTGGAGTTGCACAAGACCACTTAAAAACACCTTCAGTCTCAAAACTGGTTTAAACGACCAATTATCTTCAAGAATACGTACTCATCTCCCTTTTCAATAAAAAAATAAAACGCCACTTAGACCTTTTCTTTAAAAAACAAAAGTGTATTTTTCTCGTTATTACCTCAAGTACCTTAGGAAGCTCAACGATTTTTTGTTTAAATAAATACTTCGAAAAAATTTCAGGCCACTGAAGAGCAATTTCTTAAGAAAAAGACTTCTAACTTGGGCTTACATTGAGTTTGATCTTTTCCCCAGGAAAATCAACCTTTTAACGATATTATGACCTTTTTTGGACTGAAGAGACACTTATAAGGGGAAGTCACGGTGAGTGGGTCGCCGAACAGGCCAAAATTTTTTTGGTAATTCTACATCAAAAAATACTAAAAATACACGTGTCTGAGCGTTTCTTCTAACCTTGAAGTCAAAATACGAATTTTTTTAAATCGACAAACAGGCTATTGATTTCTACGTAAAATTGCACGAGGAATCTGATGGAATCAATTAAATAATTCTAGGACCAATATTTCTCGAGTTATCGCTAAAAAACCGCTTTTGGAACTAAGTGAACTACACTAGGAAAAAATTTCTCGTCAAAAACAACATTATATTCTTTCTCAGCGCCCCAAAAAACTTATAGATTTTAAATTTTATAAAGATTAAAAAATACATTTTTTTCTCTCTTAGTGATTCCTTGATAAAATTTAATATATTTAAGTTTTTTGGGGTGCTGAGTACGAATATAATGTTGTTTTTGACGAAAAAAAATTTGTCCTAGGGTAGTTTACTTAGTTCCAAAAGCGGTTTTTTAGAGATAACTCAAAAAATATTGGTACTAGAATTTTTTAATTGATGCCATCGGATTCCTCGTGCAATTTTACATAGAAATCAATAGCCTCGCCGATTTTGCCTTCAAGAGGGTGCCACGCCCCCCTGGGGCCCATTGGAACAAACGCATTAACGATTTAAGCTTCTATAGGCTCATTGGAAGCAGAATTGTATAACCTTTCATTTTGCACTAAGTGGTCAAGTCGCTAAAATTGATAGTTTTTGAGATAGAAGTAAAAAACTGAAAAAGTGCCGATTTTTCAAAATGGCAAGAAGAAGTGCAAGAAGGAAAGAGGGGAGAAAACGTGGATTCGTAACAACCTAGTCGAATTTCCTGGAAGACTCCCATTTTCGACCTAGACTGTCGAAATATCGATTACGATTAACAAGATTGAAATTGATACCTACATCATGCTTTGCATTCTAATCAAGGTTTGACCCTCACGAAATTGAAATGTTTATGTTTAAAATATAAATTTAAACGTCCGCGTTAAATGAGTTTGTCAGAAAAGTGTCGGACGCACATTTTCCAGAGGGGGTGGGCGTTTATCCTATTAGAGGGACCTCAGAGTCGGATGATTTATACGAGTTTCTCCTCTTTTCCAGGGCTAGAAGGGGGACGAAGAGGGGAACTGTGTTACTACTGCGACTCCGACGATAACTCTCGTTACCGCTAAATAACGGCACGTTTCCTCTTTTAACACGCCTTCCGCACTATATTCTGACTTATAATTACCCCTCTAGCACAAAAAAAGAACTTTCAGGATATGCAAATGTTTGTTTTTTTTCGCAAATCGTATCTAGTCACGAGATGAGTCGCCGGGAGTTGAGAAATGGAATATATTGACCTTTCAATAATTTAAGAAAAAAATCACTTTTTTCTTGAGGGAAAGCGGTTTCTAGAAAATAGCGATACGCATGAGGGTCAACCTTGGTCATCTACCAGAAAAATACCTCTTACACAACGAATATCAGATAATCATAGACTTTAATTTTAAGTTTAATATTTTTTAAATGTAGTATTTGAAAAAGTTTTTCAATTTTACTTTCTTTTAGCTTCGCGGTCTAAGTTTTAATTGGTTTTGTAACTTGTTTAGAATAATTTTTTGCGTCACCATTGGAAATGATGTTTTGGGATTTTCAAGGAGCATAAATGCTCCAACTCAGAGGTTCCCAAACTTTTTCACAGTGAATGTTAACTTCGAGGTTTTTGAAGGAAATTTGGGTTTTAAAATGTTGATTTTGAGGTTTTTGACAAAAGAAATTGCACTTAAAACGTTGATTTTAAAATTTTTGTTGGGAAAAAAAATTGGCTCTTACAACCATGATCTGGAGGTTTTTGACGAAAATTTGGCATTATAAATGATTATTTAGAGGTTTTTGGACGAAAATTAGGCATCATAAATGTTGATTTTGAGGTTTTTTGACGAAAATTATTCTTAATAAATGTTGATTTTGAGGTTTTACGAAAATTAAGCTTTAAAAATGTTGATTTTGAGGTTTTTTGACCAAAATAGGGCTTTACAAATGTTGATTTTGAGGTTTTTGACAAAAGAAATTGCACTTAAAACGTTGATTTTGAAATTTTTTTTTGGGGAAAAAAATTGGCTCTTACAACCATGATCTGGAGGTTTTTGACGAAAATTTGGCATTTGTTTATTTAGAGGTTTTTGGACGAAAAATTAGGCATCATAAATGTTGATTTTGAGGTTTTTTTTGACGAAAATTAAGCTTTAAAAATGTTGATTTTGAGGTTTTTTGACTAAAATAGGGCTTTAAAATGTTGATTTTAAGGTTTTTTGACCAAAATAGGGCTTTACAAATGTTGATTTTGAGGTTTTTGACGAAAATTTGGCATTATAAATGTCGATTTTGAGGGTTTTTTTTAACGAAAATTAGGCTTCATAAATGTTGATTTCGAGGTTTTTTGGACCAAAATTGGGTTTTACAAATGTTGATTTTGAGGTTTTTTGACGAAAATTAGGCTTTAAAAATGTTGATTTTGAGGTTTTTGACGAAAATTAGGCTTTACAAATATTGATTTTGAGGTTTTTTACAAATTTTTGGGGATATTTCAAAAGTCATCAAAAGTGGTTGTTCAAAAATAAGGTTTTAATTTAAAGGGTCGTAACTCGTAGTCCATCTAAAATTGCATTTACCGAGGGGAAAAAGGGTCAAAGTCTATCTAAAAGTGTCCACAAAAGGGCCAAAGTCTATTAAATTGGACCTTTAATAATATTAAAGGGTCAAATTCAATCAGAAAGTGGTTTTTTAAGGAGGGCCAAAAGGATCAAAGTCGATCTAAAAGTGTCCACCAAAAGGGCCAAAGTCCATTAAATTGGATCTTTAATAATTAAAGGGACAAATTCAATCAAAAAGTGTTTTTGTAAGGAGGGCCAAAAGGGTCAAAGTCCAACAAAAAGAGACTTTATCAATAAAAAAAAGCAAAATCCTTGTAAATAGATTGTCAAAGTCCAGTGATAAAAGTTAACTTTTCGTCAAAGAAGGGTAAAAGTGCAATTCTGAAGTCAAAATTCTAGGCCTGAAAAGACACATTTTATTGGAATCGATAAGTCCCTTTGTTGGCTCGTTATTTTCTGATATTATTGAATTTCCTGTTCGTTTGGTGTATGATGTTTGGATCAATAAAAATAAATCAGGATGTAAGGTAGGCCTTTGTTCTGAATCAAGTACGTGCGTGTTCGTAAACTTCGTTTGTGGGACGGCCCCGTTCATTATTTATTCTTCAGATGTTCGCGGCTGCAATTTTCCGTACCATTTTTAAGGAGAAATTTCATAAGATGAATGGGGGACAAAAAAGGTTTCCACGTCCTTGTCTTCATTAAATTTTCGCAATTAACTTCCCCTTCAGGAAGAGTGTGTCTCTTGGGCAACGATGACGTCATCGTCAATGTCACGTGTCAACATTTAGGATGACGAGAAATATCGGATTTATCGGATGTGGAATAGGAGAAAAAGGGGTCCCTATGTACAAATCGTTATTTCGCCTTGTTACTCTGTTTACTTGACAATGGGGATCAAACTCTCTCGGTCTCTCTCTATTTTTCCGCCCGCCCAATTTCACTCGCGTAACGAGCCCCTTATTTCCCGTTCAATCCCCGTAAAAGAAAACTGACGGAAAAAATTATTAGAATTTTTTTCATTTTTGGAAAAACATATATTGTATTACCTATCCCCAGAATGGGAATGACCTATATTTACGTGATCACCTGATTATCCTGATCACGAATATATTATAGCCTCTAAGATAGACACCTACCTCAATAGCTCCTACCCATCAGCCCATCAGGAAGCTCGCTATAATCATAATCCGAGTACACTTTTGAAAAACTTTTGCCCATACTTGACGATAATGCAATTTTAGATGTTTGACCATCATGGTCTTCCCTAAAGACACTTTTAACCGGACTTTGACCCTTTGGCAGGCACCCTTTCAGATCACTTAGACCTTTTTCAACAGATAGACAATGATGGATGGACTTTGAACACTTTCGGGTCGAGGATAGGGTGACCACATGGTACGCATTATGCGGGATTTTACGCATTTTCCAAGATTTGTACGCAAAACGCATCGACCTTATGCGTACAGGCATTTTTTACTCGTTTCTGGGACAACAATCCAACCCAAAGAGATAATAAAGCCATATTTTGATCCCTTTTTACCATTTTTAGCTAGATTTTGACCCTTTTTGACAAAGAAAGACCCTTTTAAGCCTAATTTTGAACCTTTTTGATAAGAAAAGACTCTTTTCAGCTATATTTTGACCCTTTTTGACAAAGAAAGACCCTTTTAAGCCTAATTTTGAACCTTTTTTGATAAGAAAAGACTCTTTTCAGGTACATTTTGAACCTTTTTTTACAAGAAAAGACACTTTTAAGCCTAATTTTGAACAATATTGATAAGAAAAGACTCTTTTCAGCTAGATTTTGACCCTTTTTGACAAAGAAAGACCCTTTCAAGCCTAATTTTGAACCTTTTTTGATAAGAATAGACTTTTCAGCTAGATTTTGACCCTTTTTTACACATTTTTGATAAGAAAAGACTCTTTTCAGCTAGATTTTGACCCTTTTTGACAAATAAAGACCCTTTTAAGCCTAATTTTGAACCTTCTTTGATAAGAAAAGACTCTTTTCAGGTACATTTTGACCCTTTTTGACAAGGAAAGACCCTTTTAAGCCTAATTTTGAACCTTTTTTTGATAAGAAATTACACTTTGCAGCTATGCAGCTATATTTTGACCCTTTTTGACTAATTTTGAACCTTTTTTTGATAAGAAATTACACTTTTCAACTAGATTTTGGCCCTTTTTGATAAAAAAAAAAAAAAAGAGAGACCCTTTTAAGCGTAATTTTCAACGTTAAAAAAAAAATAAAATAAAATAAAAATAAATAAATAAAAAAGGACCTGCCAGATTTTAAAATTTAAATGCTCCACAAAAAAGAAAAATTTCTTCAGGTCCCCCTAGTCGAGGGCCATTTAAGTCGCCTTTCGCTGAAGATAAATTTTGAAGTTAACAAAGACTCCTTATTTGGGGTTTGGATGCTTATTCTCGGATTTAGGACGTTCTTGATCTGATAGGAAAGATGGTGCACGTCTTCATCAAGGGTCAGAGTTCACGGCCCGATCTCTCGAGTCCGGTTTTAGCCAAGACAAACGAGAAAACGGAATTTTTTCTTCTTCTTTCTCTCTCTCTTCGCATCTCGGGCGCCGCTCGTGCTTTTTTATCCCGCGGGATAACGATCCAAGTCCGGTTTCGTTTCATAAAAGTTCCCTCCCGACTCTCCTTGATATTTATCGAGTAGGACGAGCCCGGGCGTATTCGTAGTTCGAAAGGGAGGTGAAGGCTTTCCAAAAAGGGTAAGGACGCGAAGAACTTAAATTTCGAACTCTTCCGATGTCTTGATTACGTCACGGAGGGCGCCATTTTGAAAGTACGAGCGCGAAAAGAGGTGACCTAGAATCAGCCTCCTACCCACCCACACCGCTCCGGATCTTCCCCGATCAACAGGTTATCTCATAAAAACAATTCTTTTCAATTTTTAAACAAACGACCGCAGATTTCTTAAGAAGGAAGAACACTCGACCTAGATTGCATAAACAATTAAACTTCACGATTTTCAAGATTATCAGGCTAATTTGAAAATCGTGAATGCAATTATGCCCTCTGGTGACGATTAAGAAAAACAAAAAAAAATTTAGAAAGCGATTTTTGTTCCATTTTGGACCTTTCAGACAGAAAATCGTCCGGAGGGAACATTTTTTTGTCTCCCTCAACCCCTGTCGGATTGCCAGTCATCCATAAATACCCGAAAGTGGCAGATGTCCCATTCTCGACCCTGCCCACATTTACAACAGTCCCATGTCGAATCCCATCTATTTTTCTTGTTCGAATTTACAAAACCGGAACACCCCCTTTATACGAAAAATTATCGAAAGACATTGTTTTTAGGCTTAAACCTGAGAATAGAAACATTTTATTCACCTGTCAAGGATAAAACAGAGAGAAAGCTAAACGTGGGAAGATTTTGGGACGATTATCCTTTTGTTTACATGGCAGATGGGTCAGGTTTTCTTTTCCTTCCTAATTTTTAAGTCAAGAACGAAGCAATTAAGTAGATAGACTTTGAACCTTCATTCACAAGTTTATGTGGACTTTGACCCTTCTTGGACGATAAAAACACTATTAGAAGAATTTTTTTGTTGGCTAGAAGACTAAAGGCTTTCTGGAGTGAGAATAAGGTCTTAAAAAGCAAAAAACTCCCAAACCAGGTCCCAATTGCTGGGTAGCGCCCTTTTTAAGATGGAACCACTAGTTTTGAATTCATATCTTTTCACATGGTGCATCATCTATTATGCCTCGAATCTAATTTTCTTCCTAATCGTTTTCACGTATTCAAGATTTCCTACTTATGATTTAGAGGTTTTATTGTTCTTAAGTGGGAAAGTGGGTCAGACTATTTACCATTTTGCGTGCCTGATATTGTGCATACCCACATTGTCTGTGAAAATTATTGGAGGCGGAAGTTGCAAAATCAAAACGAAAACCATTGTTGGATAAATATTTAATTGGATAAGATAAGACTTGCGGTGTGAGAATGCGCTTATTGGTTTCATGCATGCGTTTTGAAAGTCGAAAACTTTATTAACGAGAAATACACGTTGGATATCTGAAACTAATGAACCAAAACAAGTGTCTCACTCGTCTAAAAAAGGGGCAAAATCCACTTATAAAATGTCTTTATCGCCAATAAAGGGCTAAAGTACACCATAAAATTGTCTTGCTCATAAAAAAAGGTCAAAATCCACCTATAAAATGTCTTTATTGTCAATAAAGGGTTAAATGTACACCATATGAGTGTCCCCCTCGTCTAAAAAAGGACGAAATCCACCAACAAAATGTCTTTATCGTCACTAAAAGGTCTAAGTACACTATACGAGTGTCTCCCTCGTAACAAAAAAAGGACGAAATCCACCTAAAAAAATATGCTTATCGTCAAAAAAAAGGCCAAAATCCACTTATAAAATGTCTTTATCGCCAATAAAGGGCTAAAGTACACCATAAAATTGTCTTGCTCATCAAAAAAAGGTCAAAATCCACCTATAAAATGTCTTTATCGCCAATAAAGGCCTAAATGTACACCATAAAATTGAAAAAGATCGAAATCCACCTATAAAATGTCTTTATTATCAATAAAGGGCTAAATGTACACCATATGAGTGTCTCCCTCGTCAAAAAAAGGACGAAATCCACCTAAAAAAATATGCTTATCGTAAAAAAAAGGCCAAAATCCACTTATAAAATGTCGTTATCCCCAATAAAGGGCTAAAGTACACCATAAAATTTTCTTGCTCATCAAAAGGTCAAAATCCACCTATAAAATGTCTTTATTGTCAATAAAGGGCTAAATGTGCACCATATGAGTGTCCCCCTCGTCTAAAAAAGGTCGAAACCCACCAATAAAATGTCTTTATCGTCACTAAAAGGTCTAAATACACTATATGAGTGTCTCCCTAGTCAAAAAAAGGACGAAATCCACCTAAAAAAATATGCTTATCGTCAAAAAAGGCCAAAATCCACTTATAAAATGTCTTCATCGCCAATAAAGGGCTAAAATACTCCCAATAAAGGGCTAAATGTACACCATAAAATTGAAAAAGATCGAAATCCACCTATAAAATGTCTTTATACCCAATAAAAGGTCAAAGTAGACCAAATAAGAGTCTTCTTGGTCAATGATGGACCAAAAAGCCAAAGAAATCCTTGAAAAAATGTCATTTCCGTTTTCTCGACTGAGTTTCTTTTTGGTGGGTGTTAAGCGTGAGTGGGTCAGAAACGTGAAATGCATTAAAAAGCTTATTCCAGATATTCGCGGACTTTTGCATAGAGATATTAATTTTGAAGAGAAAGTCGTCATTAAAAAACCTGATGGATGAAACCCAGCTCCACTTTTACCCTCGTCGAGTCGAATCAAGTCCATTTTCTAGGACAAACCAAGACAGGTTTTTGATTTTTGAAATCCCAAGGACGCGGTCCTCCCTCTTCCCATAAAATTAAAAGAAATGACTCATTCGTTTGTTCTAAATGGTCAAAGGGTCCGAATATGAGACGAAAAGGAAACCCGTGGCCGTTTTCGAGTTTGACATAAATGATTCAGCGGTTTCACGTGTCACTAACCTTCGAGTTTATTGTTCGCAAAGTTAAAAGCTATCGGCGGATTTGAATCGTCGTTTTTAAATCTAATCGTGACATGTTTTACATAAAGGAACGATATCGATGACGTCATAAACTGACAGATTTCCCTCGTCCCATTTACAGATTACCGAAAATAACGCTGTATCATAAATAGAAGATGGTTTAGGAAATTATTGACTTTTTTTCCATTCTCAAGGACTTCTCCAGACGCGTTTAGAATAAATTATGCCTAATATTTGTTTTTTGAGAAAAGATTGCGTTTTAATACTTCCCCCTCCAGAAAAGAGTCAAAAAATAAGCTACATTTTAGTCAAGAAAAGCTCTAAGTTTAGCACTAACACAAAATCCAATTAAAAACGGGTTCTTTTGCTCTAAAAAGGCTGAAAGTCCACGTGAAAAGTACTTTTTTTCCTCCAAGAAAGCATCTTATTGTTGAAAAATCGAGCCAGGGCAACATTATGTCCATCAGTATCACTCATTTCAACATTTTTCACACTGTTGATCAGAGTTGAATTTTTTTTTCGATGATTAAAAAAAAAAAGTTGGCTTTTATAAAGTTTATATGTAGGAGTATTTACTTTATCCCTTGTATCCGGAGTGTATCGAGGGAAAAAACCTTCAATAACCTTTTCAGCCCTTTTTTTCCAGTTCAATATGTAGTAAAACAAAGTTACGCGTTTTAAACTTATCCCGTCACGTCCCCATGGAGGGAAAAACGCGAATCTCGATAGGAGGGTTAAAAAAGGTTTTTAATAAAAACTTGACTTAAAAACGTCAAAAATGAAAGTTGATTTGATTTTTATACACTTGATTTCAAGTTAAGACTCGTAAAGGTCGAAAGATGGACTTTGACCCTTTTTCCACAAGAAAGGACTTTAGAATTTGAATTTTGAAAACAAGTAGATGTGGCCCAAAGCCTCATCTGCAAAGCCATTAACAAAATTGAAAACATGAAAACACAATTTCGTGGGGATTCCTTTAATTGAATTTTCTGACAGATGCAGGTGCATTTTCAGAGGCAGGACTTGGGAGTTGGAGACAATCGGGTGCGCTTATTGCTTAAACATAAAGACCACTCGGAAAGTCCTTAAACGGATTTTCGTTCCATAACCGTTGAAGTTTCTCGAAAACTAATTAACCTGTCCGTTTCACACCTGCGTCCACCTTCTTTTTCAATAGTTCAAAACTCGATATTTTATGAAATAATTTTTTATTTGTCGAACGAAAACTCGGTCACTTTCTAAGCTGCATATAGAAACGCGTTTCCGTGAGGACTCTTTGAAGGAAAAAGAAAGCTGTTTGGCTTTATAAAATATGAATTTTTGATTATTTTCTCGTTATCTTTTTTGCAAGGAGGAATTCGTTGAGGTAACGGCTGAAGGTCGAGGGACCGCGTGGGACGGAGCCCGAAAAAAAGCGATCGGCCTCGGAATAAGCCCGACATCGATATGCAATCGAAGAAACAAAACGATTTTTTTTGTTTAAGTATAAAAAAGGACTTTTAAAAGTTAAGGCAGAATAATTTAGTTATTCATTGAGGTGGACTTTGGCCCTTTTTATGTGGAATTTGACTCTTTTTTTTGGACGTAAAATACAGAAGGACGAAAAAATTACTTTTCATGCATTTTTTTCGTTAAGGTGCAAAAATTAAGAAATGGTAGGCATGAAATTAAAGAGAAAGGTTTTGGACTTTTTTTCTCTCAGCCGTCCAAAAACCTTCGCCTTAATTATTTTGACACTTTCATTCCTAAATCCAGAGTTTTTTTTTTATCTTCTCGGTCTTCGCGTTTTCTGTTTTGGAGGTACCGTTAGGAAGAGGGGAGAAGCGAAGGCAAAGGAAAGGGAAAGGTGCTGGCCAGAGATGGCTGGACTGGGGGATGTGGGGGGGAAGTGGTGTGGGGGGGGGTTCCTTTTGAGCCCGATGGGTAGAGGGGGTCCGGTCACGTTCGAACTAATGAAGCACCTCAAGTACCTCGAGGCAACTTCCAAAGACGAAGAAAGAAACCGGAGTTCCCATTTACTTTTGAATTAGTAGACCAAGAAAAGGGATCGTTCAATCATAAAATATAATAAAAAACAAACGAGTTTTTTATTTATACTACACATAATATTTTCAAATTCTCAACATTAGGTACCTTATAAATCAAAACCAGTAAAACTTTGACTATTTCATAGACAACAAATACGTACTATAAACAGAAATATGAACAAAAAGAGGTCAAAGTCCACCTGATATTGCATGGCAATTTGGGAGGTTATAGACAAAAAAAAGAGGAATTTGGGTTTTTAAAAATAAAAATTGGCTTTATTCACAAAAAATTTGGGAGATCATAGACAAAAATAGACTATTTAAAGTCGATTTTTTTTTGTTGAACCGAAACCCAGATAAAACCATTCATAAACCAAATAAATCATTAAAACCTTCGGGAAAAAACTCTAATCTCATCAAATACTTGTCTTAACCAATCGAAACCCGAAAAAACCAAAGAAACCATTAAAAACTGTGGGAAAACCACTTTAATCTCATAAATTATTTGTCTTAACCAATCAAAACCACTTGAAACCCGAGAAAGAAAAAAAAAAATTGTCTAACCAATAAAAATCACTAACATCTACTCAAAACCCAGATAAAACCATTCATAAACCAGAGAAATCAAAGAAAAACCAAAGAAGCTATTAAAAACTCTGGGAAAACTACTTTAATCTCATCAATCAGGTACTTTTCACCAGAGTAGGGCAAAATGTAATTGAATTACAAATTACTTTGTAATTTCAATTTCAATGTAATTGGAAAAAAGTAATTGGATTACAAATTACATGTGATTCGATTACTTCAAAAATAATTCGATTACATTCAAGTAATTCGATTACATTCAAGTAATTCAATTACAATAAAAGTAATTCGATTACATTCAAGTAATTCGATTACAAAAAATGTAATTTTATTACCAAAAAATTTAATTCGATTACAAAAATGAGATGGCCGGCAACAAAAATTCGGGCGCATGTAAATTGCTAAGAAAATGAAGTGACCGGTGAAATGAATGAATGATGATTCTAGAGTGTCGTTTTTTGATGATTAAGGACTCTAGACTCTCTAGAGTATCTTTTTCTGTGATGATGAAGTCTAGAGTGTCGTTTTTCGATGATGAAGGATTCTAGAGGGTCATTTATCGTTCATAAATAAACCTAGAGGTACCTAGAATGCCTTTTACTTTGAAAATGAATTCTAGAGGGTCGTTTTTCAATGATGAAGGATTCTAGAGTGTCTTTTTAGGATTATTATGCCATCTAGAATGTCTTTTACTTTAAAAATGAATTCTAAAGGGTCGTTTTTCATTTTTCATGAAAATTTAGTGAAAATAGATATTTTTCGATTTGTTGTAATTTGTAATTGAAAATGTAATCTAATTACAAATTACATTGTTGTTCGCAAAACACCAAAAAACCTTCAAAATCAACCAAAATCCGTTCGAAAGCCAATGGAAAACCAATTTAGAATATTCTGAAGGTTCATCGAATCCAATGAAAACCTAAAGAAAACAAATTCCAAATGCAAAGAAGCCTTGGTTTTACCAACGTTTCCGAGATTGAACTTTTCATCCAAGCATTCGGACCTTTAATAAACGTTTATTTTTTCAGCACCTTTTTAAGAAAGTCGATAAAACAGATTTAGTTGACCTTTACCGAAGGGGGACTTTCTAATATTAAGAGCCCGACAAGACGGCCGAGGGAGAGAAATATTTAGAGCGGTAAAAGGTAATGGTCGATACCTATCGCAAGGAGAAAACGTAAGTGAACATCTTAAAAACTGCCATTTGCATAGGCATTAATCAGAAATTAATATCGTAAGAAAAAGAAATTTTCCTTTTTTTTTTCGAATTACAGATTGAAAGGGGTCATAGAAAACGAGTCATTAAAGGATCTTAAATGAGGTTCAGCATTAGTGACTATTTTCTACTTATTTTTGATTATTTTAACCCCCTTATTTTTATTTTTAAAGTGTTTAGAGTGCTATTTATAAACTAATGAAATCTTACAGGATGGGGAAGACTTTCATGAGAATTTTCGGCTCAAAAATGATGGATAGGGTTCCCCCCTTTGGTATGTTCGAAAATAATTATTTCAAAATGGTAAAACCGACTTCAGATTCGTGTTCCTCGCCTTCAGGAACGCTAGAAATCACATTTTGGAAGAAATAAAAAAATAAAAATTTTCGGCTCAAAAATGATGGATAGGGTCCCCCCTTTGTTATGACCGAAAAAAAAAATTTTTAAATCGAAAAACCGACTTCAGAGTCGTGTTTCTCGCCTCCAGAAACGCCAGAAACTACATTTTGGACGAAATCAAAAAATAAAAATTTTCGGCTCAAAAATGATGGATAGGGTCCCCCCTTTGTTATGGCCGAAAAAAATTATTTTAAATCGGGAAACTGACTTCAGATTCGTGTTCCTAGCCTTCAGGAAGGCCAGAAATCACATTTTGGACGAAATCAAAAAATAAAAATTTTTGGTTCAAAAATGATGGATAGGGTCCCCTCCATTGATATGTTCGAAAAAAATTATTTCAAATCAAAAAACCGACTTCAGATTCGTGTTTCTCGCCATCAAAAACTCCAAAAACCACATTTTGGATGAAATAAAAAAATGAAAATTTTCTTCTTTATTTTTAGCAATTTTTTTGTTCTCTCTATAGAGGAGTTGAGGTAATTTTTGTTTTATTACTTGCGCCGAATCACCTCTCGCTGTCCGTAAAGGTCGTGAGAAACGTTCAAACCTTCTTTTTCGTGTCAAAATCAAAGTGTTTAAAGTAATTTAAACCTTTAAGGTCCGAAAATAGGCGTCCCTTTCCCGAAGGATCGTGAGTGTTGTGGATAATGGTCGTTTGAGGAATAGGTGAACTTGAATGACCTTGAAGATCGTTGATCCCTACCTGCCCGGGGCCCAGGAGGATACATTTTACCATCTTTAAAAGCGAAGAAAAACGATATTCCCGATGTTCCATTTCACAGGCTATCATGGAACGAATTCGAAAAGATTCTCTTTCTCTGAATACTTTTTCGAGAAAATCCGGACGACGTCTTATTGTCGGGGTGGCGATCGGACACGTAAATTTCCAGCTTTCCCGTAATTTCTTCGACGGGCTCGGTCATGATTCGATTAATGCGAGACTTTCACGATCTTCTTTTTCCATTGCTTTCCACTCAGAAAAAAATTTATGAACTTTTCGGATCCCTGATTTCAGTCGACATAAAAATCAAAATATTGGAAAGTCCTATATTTTCGTGATCCCCAGAACGCCCTGATCACGAATATATAGCCCGGAGCCTCCGTCGCACCGACCGCAATAGCTTCATTTCCTTTGGAAATCAGCTAAAAGAGTTTGAGTGTCCGAAGGCCTGTGATTTCAAAGCTTAAATAAACGTTGTAGAAATGTTTTGTTTGTTGGAAAAAAGGCTCGTTTGTTTTAAAATCGTCCGGAGGGTTATTTACATGGAAAAGACGTCGGATAAGCCCCCTTCCTTCTCCCCCACTCGTTCCTATTACATCGCTCCGTTTCTATCTTACCGAGTCCCGCAAACAGTAACTCAGAGTGAATATAAATTACTCAAGAGAAACAAACCCATTGCGATCCCTTAATAAATGGATCGAGGTTTTAAGTCAGCTCGAATGCTTAGGCATGGAAGAAAGGGGAGTCTTTTTCACACCATTGGCCAGAAGAATCCCAAATGTCCTTTCCTAAATGCTGGGAAATTGGAGAGAGGACGCTGTTCTGATGGTCGTCTACCATTTTCACTAATTGTGAGACACTTTTTAGTTGGATGGTGATCTCATATTGGCTAAAAAGACGCTTTTCTGATAGTCTTTTACCATTCTTGCTGTTAGTGGGATTTTAAAACGAAAAACTGACTTCAGATTCGTGTTTCTCGCCTTCTGAAAAGCCTAACACCTCTTTGGTTGAAATCGAAAAATCAAAATTTTCGGCTCAAAAATGAACAATAGGGTCCCCCCTTTGTTATGGCTAAACAAATTATTTTAAATCGAAAAACCGACTTCAGATTCGTGTTCCTCGCCTTCAGAAACGCCAAAAACCACATTTTGGACGAAATAAAAAAAATAAAAAAATTTCGGCTCAAAAATGATAGATAGGGTTCCCCTTTGTTGTGGCCGAAAAAAAAAAAAAAAAATTAAATCGGGAAACTGACTTCAGATTCGTGTTTCTCGCCTTCAGAAACGCCAAAAACCACATTTTGGACGAAATAAAAAAATAAAAGTTTTCGGCTCAAAAATGATGGATAGGGTCCCCCCTTTGTTATGGCCGAAAAAAATTATTTCAAATCGGTAAAACCGACTTCAGATTCGTGTTCCTCGCCTTCAGAAACACCAAAAAACCACAGTTAAGATAAAATTAAAAAACAAATTTTCGGATCAAAATTAATGCGTCCCTTTGGTATGCTCGGATAGTTTTCTACCCGCTTTGCTATGGTGAGACACTCTTTAGTTGAAATTTGATGTCATATTGGCGACAAAGACGATTTTCCTTTTTTAACAAAACTGAGACACCTTTTAGTACAAATTTGATCTCATAAAAGAAAGACCTTATCAGATAGATTTCTTCATTTTTTACCAAGATCCAACCTAAAACTGTCCTTTAAATTGAAATAGGGTCAAAATTCACATAAAAATTTGCTTCCCCGTAGCCTCCTCAAAGGTCAAAGGCCATTCCAAAGCGTCAATTTGGTCAAGTTCACCACAAAAATGGCTCGACCTCGAAAAACAATCTAACTACTCCATAAAAGATCCTTTCCATCTCAAAAAATGGGTCAGCACCTTAACTATGTATATAAAACGTCAAAAAATGGCACCCATGCTAGTTGAAACACGTGCAAAAATTTTGTAATTAACACGCTTGTTTTTTGATCATCAATTCAAAAGGGACCCTTTGACAAAAAAATCCCTTTTTCCTATTTGAATGGCACTAATTTCCATTGTTTTATTCTAATTTAACCAATTCAAACCATTGAAATCCCTTTAAATTATAATGACACGCCTAATATGAAATGTAAATCGAATGCATTTTTCACTGAGGTGTCCTTTAATGATTAAAAGTATCGAATTTATTCTTAAAGAGTTCTTTTGTTTCTATCTCGTTTCTTGAGCAACGCACGCCTTTCTCTTCTCCACCTTTGCCTCCCCCCCTTAGTATGACCTGAAATTGAAATGGAATATGATTTTTTAAGTTTTGTAATCTTAATCTTCTGATATAAGCCAAAATCTGATATAATTGTTTGAGTAATATGGAACTTTAGTTTTTGAACGTTTGGGATGGAAAATGTGATATGTTGGCTGGAAATCAGGTAGCCAGGTGTCACCGGGGGATGGGTTCGACAAAGGGCCTATCTTAGAAAGGAGGATCTTTTGTTGTATATTTTTGGGGGAGTTTTTTTTGGTTGAAAATGATGATTTATTTACCGTCTTCGAGATGGTACGATGTGAAATGGTAGAGGGATGGGTTGAGGGGCGGTGTACGGTGGCGGTAGGTGAGAATCGAGAAGGTCGGGGAGTCGATGGCGTCTCCTTCTGTTATTCCGTGGCGGCGGTGGGACCTCCTCGGTCTGCGCTTCTGTTGAGGTGAACGTGCGGGTGTTCGCTGTCTGAGTTTCACTCACTGGCACAACACTCACGTTGCACTGGGACATGTCGACATGACGGCTCCCAGACCCCGACTGAAACTGAACGTCGTAAGGCTGCCAGAGTAGCCACGAGAGGGCGTCTCCGGGCTGGGGACCCCATGAGCGGGGCCGACGTCTCCCACCATCCGGCCCGGAGGTCCCATTCGCCAAAGAGCTCCCGTAGCTGAAACTCGACGGACGGCTTAGAGAGCTCAACGCCGACCTCCGCTCGCTCACCGCAAGCTCCTCTTCGATCTCTCGCCTCAAACCCGTCGCCAATCTTCCTTCGCCAAGTCTTCGAACTCCCGCTTCGAATTCAGCTTCCAACTCTTGCATTCCTACAAACAAAATAAACAAATTTTTAAACTCAAACTCAAATATCTTAAAAACAGTTGCAATTAGAGTGTCAGACAACTTAATATTATTCAGAGCTCTTTAAATAAGCTTTCCAAAAAGGTGGCAAACTTCAAAATCGGTTCAGCCGTTCGCGAGATATCAGGGAAAGTGTCTCAAGGTTAGGGTGATCAGAAGAAATATTTTTCATTTTGCATACCTACTCCAAACCTTTTATATTTTTATCTGCAAATAATGGAGCATATAAATTTTAAAATCTGGCTAAAAAAGTTCTTTTCTTGCGAAAAAAAGTTTAAAATCTGGCTAAAAGGGCTCTTTTTATCGGAAAGATAAAAAATCATCCGAAAAATGGTTTTAGTTTTGTCAATTAAAAGATCCAAGTTAGGCCAAAAAGGGTATTTTCTTGTCAAAAATGGGTCAAAATATGTCTTAAAAGTATCTTTCCTTGTAAAAAGGGTCTTTTCTAATCGAAAAAAAATAAGGTTAAAATAATGCTAAAATGGGTCTTTTCTTATCAAAAAAGCTTCAAAATTAGGCTAAAAAGGGTCAACATCTAGCTGAAAATAAATTAAAAAAAAAGGTTTAAAATAAGGGGTTTCTTTTTGTGAAAAATGGTCGAAATCTATCTGAAAAGTATCTTTCCTTGTAAAAAGAGTCAAAATCAGGAAGAAAAGGGTCTTTCCTTATCATAAAAAAAAAGGTTCAAAATCAGGCTAAAATGGGTATTTTCTTTACAAAAAATGTTCAAAATTAGGCTAAAAATGTTCTTTTTGTGTCAAAAAGGGTCAAAATCTGGCTGAAAAGGCTCTTTTCTTATCAAAAAAGGTTCCAAATTAGGCTAAAAAAGGTCTTTCTTGTCAAAAAGAGTCAAAATCAAGCTGAAAAGGGTCTTTTCTTATTAATTATTATTTAAAAAAAAGGTTCAAAATCAGGCTAAAATGGGTCTTTTCTTATCAAAAAATGTTCAAAATTAGGCTAAAAATGTTCTTTTTTTTTGTCAAAAAGGGTCCAAATCTAGCTGAAAAAGGTATTTTTTATAATAAAAAAAAAAAGTTCAAAATTAGGCTAAAAAGGGTCTTTCTGTATCCAAAAAGGGTCAAAATCTGGCTGAAAAGGCTCTTTTCTTACCAAAAAAGATTCAAAATTAGGATAAAAAAGGTCTTTCTTGTCAAAAAGAGTCAAAATCTAGCTGGAAAGGGTATTCTCCTATTAATATTATTATTATAAATTAAAAGTTTAAAATTAGCCTAAAAAATGTAGGTAAGATCCTATAGATCCTTTGCAGTATGCCTGTACGCACAAGGGCAATGCGTATTGCGTAAAAACCTTTGAAAATGCGTAAAATTACGCATAATGCGTACCATGTGGTCACCCTACTTAAGGTGGAAAGTGAGCTCCTTCGCTCCTTCCTGAAACCTTTCCAGTTTGCACCCTCCAAAATAGGTTACATATCGTATAAATAATTTATCCCAATTTAGGGTAGTGTTCCGCCCCGCTAAGCAATATGAACTGCGGTATCATTTTTTCGAACTAGATCCTTTAATCTCTCGTCTATTTATTTTTCCATATTTTTTTAATTCAATTTTTCTCTTCGCCCATCTCATAGCCCCGGACGAATATCCGTCCATTTGTTTGCGTAATTTTGAATAATCCAGGGATCCGCTTTTCCTGTTCTGAAAAACCTTTTTTTTTTTAAATCGCGAATCGGACGTTTTAAGCCTTTAATACGTTTCCTGGGCAGAGAGGGGAGTTAAAAAAAGAGGGCAAAAATGGATAATTTTACGCCCCATTGGTTTTACCACCTGAGGGCAATCGCCCCTAGACTTACGTAACTTGTTTTTCGATATGAAATTGCCATCAAAATATCCTGTGGACCGTATGGTGGTAACATTGTGTCCTCTAGCCATCTTCAACATGGAAGAAACATTTTGAGTCAAATATTTTTCAACTTTTTTTTCGCCTCAAAAGGTCAAAAGTCGCAACAAAAGGATCTTTCCCGCTTGAAAAACGGTCCAAATTGCCTAAAAGTGTCTCAACCAAGCCACCTGTCCCTCAAGGACTCAGTCTTTTATTAAAAAAAATAATTGCATCAATTAATAAAACGTGAAATTCAAGCCAAAAAGCTCCCGGAAACCGCAAGGTCGTCTC